>BGNK01004245.1:8722-55737 GCA_003297005.1 Symbiodinium sp. clade A Y106
CCGCTTTCCCTCCCTCCCCCCTTCTCACCCGTTGTGGGGCGGGCGACTGGTCGTGTTGGCCACGTGGGTGACTGGATGTGGTCGTGCTGGCCGCGTGAAACAAGGTCGTTATCATGCCCCCCTTCCCCCTCCCTCCCCCCTCTGACCCGTTGTGGGGCGGATGTGGGCACAAGTGACGGAGTACGTGGGCGCAAGTGACCCGACACCACGTGGGCACAAGTGACCGCAGCGTGGGCGCAAGTGACGGTGCTGCCGTGCGCCCACGCCAATCCAAGCCCCGGAAAGGCATGCCGAACATGACGCAGATGCCGGCCATGAAAGGCGGAATGCAGCAGGCTGGGACGACGGAGTGCAGCGCTTTGCATTCAGGGTTTCGGGCAACCAGAACGCAGAGATTTTTTCGCACGTGACAGTAAGTGGGACGCTTGCGGTGACGTAGCATGGGAGTTTGCTCGGTGAGGGTTCAAGCTTCCGGCCTACAGCAGAATGAGAATGATAGCAAACGTTGCCGCGGTTGCTGTTGCTGCCATGCGGATGTTATTGTCCTTGGGGATGGTGCCGATGCCGGTGGTGCTGCTGCCTGCTGCTGATCCTCCTGCTGCTTTTGTTTCTGTTCGTGCTTGTTCTGACCTGACGCAAAGCAGCCCCGACCTGGCTTCTTGGGGGAAATACAGACCGCGAACCGATCAGTGAACCGGTATGTTCAGTTGGATGCTTGTTGAGGTTGTTGACGTGATACTCCTGGGATAGTTGACCTGCGATGTTCTCCCTCACATTCCATGCAGTGCTGCTGGGTTCCTTCTTACTCTAATACTGTTTACTGTCAGCCATACGTATCTTGTTGGGCAGTTCGGTGACAGGAGCCGAACGGGGGACCGAGAGCCCTAAGCCGCAGACCCAACGTAATCCTTGAGTAAGGGTCTGGTGGACACATGGACGCCGAACTAAGAACACCAGCTGCACTTTGGGAAGGAGAGCCTCCACGGTAGCGTGTAGCTGCGGAACCACAGAGCTCTGCCTTCAGAGAAGCCAAAAAGGACGATCCCTAATAAGCAGACCAATCCCTAGACTCGAGACTTTTTGCAGTTGACGCATGACTTGCCTCTTCGCGAGACCCTTAATCCGAATACCTGAAGCATCAGCTTCACCACGAGGGGAAAGGACCGCTCGGCAGCATCCCAAGCTTGGAAGTTCCAACAGGTAAAGAGAACAAAGGTTAGACACGGTTTGGGCAAGGTTGCTGGGGCTTGGGGGTTTCACGCTAATCGGGGTTTGGGGGCTTCGGATCCTTCTGCGAAGGGTTGCTATACGGGCTTGAATATTTCCTCAGTATTCCCTTTATTGTAGTCCCTGGATTATGACAGTGTACTATGTGCCCCAATACCGCCAATACCTTATCCAAATGCCTACGGCCCCTTTAGTAGAAGCACGGTGGTCCTTTTGGGAGGACCCGGAACAAATGTTTCAGGGCACGGTCTTCGTCAAGGGATTCCGATACAGGGCATGCATGGCTGCATGGATTTAGGGCCATTTCGTTTACCTTCCTAACACGGACAACCCCTGGTTAGAATTAGAATAATTAGAACACAAGCCCCAAGATCGAGAATGCAGACAGGATGATGCATCCCCTGTGTACTTTGAGTTTGGAGTTAGTCGTGGGACCGATGGGATGGGCGTCAACTTGGGGATTGATTGGAGGCTTTGGGGCTGCATGGGTCTACATTGCAAAATCTGAAACCCTGGGTGTTAGGAAAGCATTTTGGCTGCTCGAACCCTGGCCTGAACAGGTATCCGAACACTTCAAAAGCCTTGCAGCCCGAAACTAAGGACCTGGAGCCCCAATGCCTCAAGCCTTAAGCCAGACCCTAAACCTCAAAAAGGATTGGTGTCGTGCCAAGGTGGGATGCGTCCGGACAACAATCCAATGCTGCAAAGCCTGGCCCCGAGCAGTTGTAGGCTCCAATTTAGCCTAGGGCCTAGGGTGTATATGTACATTGAATCATTCGCAACACTTTCCCGATAGTTAAAGTTTGAGCCGCTATGCTGGCGTTAAGAGAGATTCAAGCAAGTGTTTCCAGAGCATGTGGGTGGAGAGTGTAGGGGGTTACAAGGTTTAAGGTGTACGATGTGCCAACGTAGGAGAGTCTAGAGTGCGGGGGGTGTCCGGCCTGCGGGCATGCGCCTCAAAGGTTTCGCCGGGTTTGTACACAAGCATGGCTTTTCTAAGTGCCACTGCCAGCCGCCGGCATAAAAATTATGGATATTACTTGAGGGAGTTCTGCGACAGCCGCCTCTTGCTCCTCTAGCATACCCGTGCGCGGCAGAGGTCGAAGAAAAGAAGGCTTCTCTAAGTTGGGTTTGCCTTTCGGGACTTGTGCATGGTGCACATCGCGGAGGGCCTGACGGTTCATAACCTGTGCGAGGCTCCCCTTTGATCGTTTCTTCAAAGCGTTCGAAATAAATCCGGTAGAGGGTACACATATTGCCCTGCTTTATCTGCCAAGGTTCTGAAAATCAGGGGTCATGGCATCAGTGTCTGGCTGCTTTCGGCCAGTAGATTTCAATGATGGCGTCGCTGTGCGTTCTTGGTGCAAGGCTTATTTGGTTTCAGACGGGGGAAAGTAAGCAGAGACCTCCGCATGGGCAGGACAGTTGGCCAGACTTGTAGTGGTGTACAACGCGGGGCATTTTAGAGGTCAGATTTTGAGCGCCTTGATGTCCCGTAGTTCCTGTACAACTATACGATCCTTTACCCCAAGCCTTGTTTCACTTGTTAAGACCGCTATGGTAAACCCTTCACTCCTGTCCCCGGCACTGTTTGCCTTTGGAAGAATTAGGTCTTGCATTTAGCTTGTCGGGTTTAGAGTTAAGGGTTTGAGATTTACCGGTTAAGTGTCTCGGGTTTGATTCCCGAAGGCACTACAAACTACGTGTCTCGAACAGGTGACGCAACATTCTCGGAGCTTTTGTAGGTCCAGTAAGGGAATTACGATGCCAACCGTAAGACCTTGAGATCAAAGGGTCACCGGATTCATCCAGGCCAGAGTATGAAAGCAGGCCTTCCAGGCGGGCATGAGGGGGTTGCAAATTGAAGGTCCATGGTGTTCCTTTCCGGGTTTTATTGGCTAGAGGTCTTCAGTCTTTTCAGGCCCTCATACTGCTTTTCAGGCAGTCCTGTTGCAATTTACGTAACGAAGACATCCGACAGACGGACCCTTGGATCCGCACCGTCCCTAACCCGGTTTAGGGCCAGGACTGGGGAGAGTCTTGGGGCTGACGGTTGCGGCTTCGTGAAGGAGGGTGTTCTGAGCAAGACCAACCTGGAGACCTGATTTGTCAACTTATACGGGTATCGACTGAACACTGTGAGTCTGCGATCTTCTGCCAGATTGTAGCAATACGAATCCTACGAGTGTAAACCCTAGCCACTGAAACTTATTTGGCCATGTGAAATCTCCCAGCCCGACCCTAAGCCGCAATGCAGATTCAGCTCGAAAGAAAGAAAGAAAAAAGACATGCTGGGGATTCTGGAGCATGCCTTGTCGTTGCGTGACTTCAGAAGTTCTGCGGTTGCATCATACCGTGCTGCAACTTCCTCCTCCACCTACGCATCCCAGCCCGATCCCAAGATTCTTACAAACCCTTTCACCAGCACTCATCCGAGAAGCAGGCATGATGGGCTCCTCCAAAGGCGGAGCCGTAGGCACAGAATTGGGCTGAAGAAGCGGATTACATGTCTGAGTCTGTTTGAGTCTGAGTTTGGGAGCTGTAGCTGTCAGGGCCAATGTTTTACGGTGGACACCTTAGCCTTTAAGGACGAAAGAAAGGTTTCAATCAGTTTGGATGAAGCGACACTTCGTCAATGACCTTCCCAGCAGCCGCTGCAGCCCACGAAGTACTAGTTGAACTGGCGGAGTGAATACATAGGTTTTTGATGTCAGAGAGCTCTGGCGGAAAGCTTTTTGGGTTGAGTTTGTGATTGGGCGCTCTGGAATGGAGTTCGAGGCTAGGCGACCCTTGATTCATTGATCCCGGGACTTGAATTCCCAACCGACCAAATCATCCCCCTTTGACAGGTTTCAGCAAAGGCGATCTGATGTCGGATGACAAAGGCACTTGCGTTTCCCGTCCACAGCGTGCATGCATGTTGCGATTGATGATGGAGCATCCCAGGCACCACTTTTCTTCTGTCTTTTTCTTCAAGCAGGGATCTTCGGCCTCATCAGCAGTACACTCGAGCATTTACGTGGGCAAGGGCCGTATTTCCGAAGAATCGCAAGTTCTTGCACTTGGCTCCTCGGGATAGGGACGGACTCTCTCAGTAAGACAATTTGGGTGGTCGTCGAGATTCCGAGATTCCCGACAGTGCAACTGATAAAAGTCTGGTGGTTTTGCGAGTCTTGAGGTGTGCTCTGGAGCTTAAGTCTTGCCAGTGCCTCGCATCCCTTCTGCGAGGCAAAGGCATGCCAAAAGGAAAAGGCATGGACAAAGGACAGAGCAAGTTGTGTAAGTTGCTTCTCTGTTGCTTTCAGCGCAACCCAGGCTAGGCAATTGAATCTGAGTCCGAAAGGCCTGCTTATTGCATCCGTTCAACTTATCTGTGCGAGGATTCGGCAAAGGAAAGTCGAAAGATGGTAAAGACTCAAAGGCAGCGCAACCCCTGAATTCCGAGGTCTGAACTCAAATCAAGGGCACCACCAGTTGGCTCAATGTGCTTGCCAAATCACGACGGGTGGTGCGTGTCGAAAGTCATTTTCGTCAAGGTAGCAGCAGCACATGCAGCGCCTAGAGAGATCCAAGCTAGGTGAAGTCATCAGTGCGAAGCAGTCAGTGACAGAACTGATCCTGCCCGTGACATCCTCAATGCAGTCGCCCCATGTTGTAGTGTCTTTGTTCGGGGTCAACCCTGATGAGATGTACGTGTCGGCATTCCTGCTCCTGCTTCCTACTTCTGCTCCTACGACTACTACTACTACTACTACTACTACCACTACTACTACTACGACGACGACTAGTTACCACTACCACTAGCATATACTGCCACTCATACTGCTAGTTCTCATTACTACCGCTACTGCTATCATTACCTGCTACTTACCACTGCCACTGCTGAAAACTTCTGCTGTTGGCAGCTGCTGCAACTAATACTAGTACTCCTCCTCCCCTACTCCTACCCCCATCTGCTACTTCTATCCCCACACCCAATACTAGTACTGCTACTACTACCACTACTACTACTACTACTACTACTACCACACCACCACCACGACGATGCAACTACGACGACTACCTACTAACCACTAACGCCTAACGACCAACTATTAATAACGACTAACTACTGACTACAACTGCTACTACTCCTCCTGCCACTGCTACTGCTACTGCTACCACTGCTACCACTACTACCACTTCTACGACTGCGACTACGACTACTACTACTACTACCACCACTACTACTACTACTACTACTAGTACTAGTACTACTACTACTACTACTACTACTACTACTACTACTAGTACTAGTACTAGTACTAGTACTACTACTACTACTACTACTACTAGTAGTACTAGTACTACTACTACTACTACTACTACTACTAGTACTAGTACTAGTACTAGTACTACTACTACTACTACTACGACCCCCACGACTACCACTACTACTGCTACTACTCCTACTACTACTACTACTACTCCTGCTGCTACTCCTACTACGGTTACGCCTACGACTACGACTACAACTACGACAACCATGACTACTACCTCTACTTCTACCACCGCTACAGCTTCTCCTACCACTAGACTACTACGACGACGACAACCACGGATCGGACTGGGACCAGGACCAGGACCTGAACTAGGATTAGGACTACGACAAAGACTGCGACTATCGTTACGAATATATTACGACTGCGACGACGACCACAAGCGGCGCACCAGCGCGAACACTACTACCAGCACCGCCACCACCTCTACCATCACTACCCTACCACCACTATTGCTGCTGCCCCGACCGCCTGCTGTGACGACGCCCACTACCGGGAATGCTATTCCCTTCCAAAGTCAGGAGCTACCTTCTTCCATCATCATCATCATCGCCATCATCATGATCATGAGCCTCAGTGTCGCCATCTTCGCGATGTTGTCATGATCACAGTGATCGCTGTCTTAAGCACCACCGCAACCACCACAACCTTCATCATGATCATTGTGGGTGCGATGCGCTCGACAGTTGCAGGGAAAGGGCAAAGGCAAGGACGGAAATGGCGCGGATCCAAACTCAACCTGGTGTGGAGGTTGCAGTTTGAACTAGGTTGTGTTTCGACCTGGAACAACCAAAAGCAGGAATGCAAAGAGCGGATATGCTGTTGTTCTCAGGCCTCATATACAATAGCAAAGACGAGCTCAAGAAAGAGACCCTGGATAATTTGCCGCCTGCATTGCACAGTCACCGAAGTAAAATAACAGCACCATGCAAAACTAAGCCTTAGGCATGTCCGAAGACCCAAAGAAGTGCTCCGTTGTCAAACCTCTTTCCTCTTGTGTCTGTCACGCTTTCTCCGTCTGTCTGCCGAGGCAAGCCTGGCCCACCCGGACCCGGACCCGCCGGACCACCAGGGTGGGAGCCTGGTGATCAGAGTATGGCGGCAGTTTTTGTGCACCATAAATATATATATATATATATATTCTAACTACTTTTTCAGAGAGGGATGAAAAGGATTATGTAGTGTTATCTATATCTAGTGTGGTTGGGGGCTGTGGCTTGAGTGTATATGCAAAGCACATCCAGCTCTTCGTGGAAAAGAGCCACTACAAGCGCGTGTTACCAAGCCAGGTTTAAGGGATCCACATGTCGAGGCGTTGTTTGGATTTCTACAGATGTTGGGCTGCTGGCAAAGCACAATTCAAGTGCCATAAACTGGACATCACTTGCCGAACCCGCTGAAAATCCCCAGCCTTCAGGCTTCGCGTCCTTCAAGTTTCGAGCAGGATCCTAGCATTGAGGTTTGGGTTTCTGCTCCTCAAAACCTGCAGAGCGGTAGACCAATGCAAGACCCCTAAACAGGGATCTGCTTCACCAAAACCTCTTTAGAAATCCGAACCTGCAGAACTCATGCCTGAGAACTGAATGAAAGTCCACCTCCGGAATGTTGGTCCTTGCTTTGCATATCTCTGAGCTCTGAGGCCACCATCCCCCAGCCCGGGATACGAACCCTTGGACGACTGAGCCAGGCACAGACTTGCTGTTAGGGTTTCAGATATCCATGCCGGTCCACGTCTTCAACTTGGGCTTCCTCTTACTGGCTGAGTGGGTGATGTGCAACCTCTTGGAATACTCGTAGCTCCACCATCACCCCGCCACCACTGCCGCCACCACCAAGATCATCTCACCATCATCATCTCACCATCATCATCTCATCATCATCATCAGCAGCCGCATATTGTCATTTCATTGCAGCAGCAACGCCCGCCGTGATCGACAAAACCGTTCCAAGTCACATGTTTGGAGTAAAACTAAGATGTTTGTGATTGCGTAGTTCTGTAATCGTAATGACTGCAGCAGGGTTACCACTGCATGCAAAAGCTGAATAGTACTAGCGGCAAACGCTGCTAGCAGTATCACTCACCACAGCAAGAGCTACTGGCAATCCACATGATCACAGTAGCCGTATTATCGGTGGCAGTGAAAACCAGCGCATGACAAGTAGCACTGGCGAAGACTCTTGATTGCGGTCGTCGCAGCTATAGTTGCAGCCGTGTCAGGCGCGATACTCTGCGCCAGTGACATGTGCAGACACATGCCTGGCTGCGCTGCGTGGCTGAGTTCCAGCTTTTAAGAGTGAAGCCTGCGGGCTGTGTCGGATGATATACATTTTCTTTCACTGGCTTCATCCTCTGTTCTGATCTTCTGATCTTCTGTATCGAAGTATCTGCAACGCGGGCCAGGGCCAGGTGACCGCTGGCCGGAAGTCCTCCGCGGAAGAACACCAAATAGGTATAGCCGTATAGCTAAGCAAAACCTCAGAAGGTGCCTTGCGATTGTTCCAAAATCGCCTTTCCTTGGTGCCTTGCTGCCGTCGGTAGCCCCTTGCCACAAAGATCCTTGCAAGACTCAGATGAGTGGATGCTCGGCCAGCGGCGACCGTCCCAGGCCCTGTGCCAACAGTCTGCCAACAGCGACCAACAGTCCCAGGACCGGCGCCACCGCACCGCTAACAGCAAGCATCAGAACTGAAACAGCTACAACTTGAACGACAACGACAGCTGATGCAACTGCAATGCCAGCGACAAGCAACACGTGAAGAGATGGTGGTCAGAAATTGGATCTATGAAGTATTGACTACTTGCAGGTGACGGAAAACAAGTATCCACAGTGAGTGTGTCCTCCGGACAGCCGTGTCGTTTAGCATCGATGGCTTCAGATACATGTGAAACCTTTGACCCGTGCAATATCGGCCCTGCTAGTCGCTACTGCTGAGAAGATGTAAGACGAAGACTCCGCAGCAACCAGGACGGTCGAAGCAACGCGGATGTGCGCGGTCGCACTGGAAACGTTTCACCTCAGGCACGGTAGCTCGCCAAGTGCCCCGGTGCCGGACTCGCATGTAAGGATCTCATTACAAATGACGTCAAGCGAATTAAAGCCCTGACCAGAACCCTAAGTCACACGTGGGCCGACTTATACCACTAACCCCGAAGATCAGAAGTTGTTGCTTAAACCCTCAAGCCTAGGCCCGAAGCCCTAATCACCACTATTCAGGCACTGCGGCCCTGAAGATCAAGCATTCGGAAGCCGCGGTGTGAGCAAAATAGATCAAAAAGCCTGTTGTAGGATGCAGCCCCAAGTCACGGAAGCTTTCTCCGAAACGATTGGGTGCAAAAGACTCGTGAATTTGGAGGAGCTCTGTGACTGTAAAGGTCCGAGGCTTCAGGGATATGCTGACTGCGCGTTTTTATTCGGGCACACATGGCATCTGAACGGGGCAGCGAACCCGCGGAAGAGCACCAAAGCCTAAAGCTTTGACCTTGAACCATGTGCAAACCTTTCGCATGACATCTTCTTCAGCGTAGTAAGGACACCCTAACCATAACCGTAACTTTCCGAGCCTTTGACTTTTGGCCGCCGCTTGCTTTCGGCTCGGCTGCTCAGAAACTTTCAAGGGCGAAGCCGGTCCGAGGGACCGATTCGTGGGAGGCCCCGTGCTGCACTCAAAGCTGAGGTATGAGGTTTCGAGGGCTTAAAAATATTGCTGCTGTATGATATTACGGAATCGTTGGCAAATCTTCTCCAGGTTTGAGGGTTCGCGTTGGGGGTTTGCATAGGCTCGATCTGCAAGTGAAAGCGAAAGCGCGGAAACTGTTCGGACAGGCACCAGTCGAAGTGATCATTCTTTCAAAGGTGCGTGGGTAGAGAACGACGCCCATAGCCAAGGCTCCGAAGCAGCAGTTCGGAACTTGTAGCCAGTGTACGCGGCCTTGATGGGCCACAGCTCTTTGAGTGTACTTCTGCTCTTACTGTCTTTCTGTGGCGGGCTGCTCGACAGAAGCTCCAAGCCAAGCAAAACCGCGGTCCGAAGACACGTCGAAGAGACTTAAATATACGTGTATAAATACATATACATGTGTGTATATATATATATATATATTCCCTTTATATGAGGCATCTCGCTATGCCGGACAATTCCTTTTGGGCTCTCTCAATTCTGCCTCATCTTATGCGCTGCACCTCAAGGCTATAAACCCTGAACTCACAGCTCAGGTGCAAGCGCCCCGGCGCCTTTTCATTTCAGCGGCCGCCAGGGAAGCACGGGATCCGGCAAAACGAAGGGATCTGGTGTGGCCGAAGCCTCAGGACTCGTCGTCGGGGGTTTGGGGTTCTTCAGGGTTTTGGGGCGTCTTGGGCTTTTGGGGTTTACTCGGCTCTTGAAAACGGTCTTCAGTTTTTGCATACCTTCAGAAAGACCCCAGATGGTGACTCGCGAAGGGCCATCTGGAGCAGGCCAGAGGAGAGTCGAAAAAACACAACGACTAGCTGGGCAGTACTACAAAAGGTAACAGTAAGGTTTATATCAGGGCTGTGATGAGAGCATATAAGCCGGGTAACCGTGGATACTTGATCAACGTATCGTTTAAGGCTGGTAATTTGGGCATGCTCGTATCCAATTCACTTCGTTGTCCTCGGCTCAAGCATATCATGAAGGCGTAACACTACCCCAGCCCGCAGCCAAGCTTCTAAGGCCTTGTCTACCAAATCCGCAACCCTTCCATAAGGACGTGGGATGCGGTCCGGCGCCCTCCGGGACACCGAGCCCCTCCCAGGGGTGAGGCGAGATTCGGATGTTGGGGTCTTCTCAGTGCTTTTGAGAAAGCTCCGTGAGGCAAAACAATAAGTCCAACCCCACATAAGATATTGACACTGAGCTTGGGGGTTGATTCTATGTTGATACAACTTTACTTATGGTGTTGGAACGTTGGTTAGGTGTTGGATTTTGCTTTACGACCTTGGGACTCGGGGTCTTTTGGGTGTGCGCGGATGAGGGAATCAGCGCGGGGCGTTTGAAGCTTCGGGGGATAACGAGAAACAGGATTTAGGTGAGCTTGGGATGGTCATCATTCAGGGTGTCCGTTGTTGGAAGTTCTGTGTTCATGAAGTTCTTGATTCATTGCGTGCGGGGCATCGCAGCTTAGGTGTAGCAGCGTTTGCTGTGGACTTGCCGCCACGCAAACAAGAACAAGAAAAGTCTCCCGAACCAGAGGACATGACAAATCCAGCAATACACACGACCTCAACTCCATAGGGCAAAACCGTAGAAGTATCACAAGTGATCCGTACGAGACCCAGGACTCTTTCAACGATCAGCCTAAAGCGGAATGGCGTTGCCCGTTCAGCCGTTCAGCTCATGAGACCTTCTATCATTCCTGGATCAGGTCGTTCAGGCCTACATAAGGACCAGACGCAGTTCACTGGAATTGAACACCACTGCCAGAGTCTTCTGCCTTCTATTGCAGGAGGCGTGCTGGAAGCTGCCCACCACACGGGCGCCCTGCTGCCACAGGCACCCAGCCTGAGTTCTTAGACCCGGACGCCTCCATGAAGCAGCCCTAAGTGAGTTGAGCCGTAAGGAAAGACATTATTGACATGTACTGACAAAGTAGGCAGCTGGAGTCTGAGCGACTAGAAGAATTTCTTTCGGCGCTGTAAGCCGAAGTTCTTTTTTTGGCATGAATGTCTAGCTGCTCACACAGGTCCCGTGGCCTGGTTGCCAGCATTTGTGTAGGGTAGATGCGTGCAAAACATGTCAAGTATATCAAGAAGGCTTTCTAGCCTAGCTTGGAACTTTCGGCGTAGTGTCGCGTAGGTCTCATTGTGCTCGTACCCGCCGATGCAGTTTCGACTCTCTACGGGTATGCACCCCAAAAAACCACCCACATTCCTCAGCCTGAAATCCTGAACCCTCAAAGCCAAGCTCTGATCCCAAAGCTACAGAAAATAGTTCACTTGAAGAAGGAACTGGCACGGTTCTAACCGCCGCCACACGCAGCGCCATCCGAAGTGGGCTCATGGCCGCTGGGTGGGGGGCCCCAACTTAGCGATTTACGGAACAGTCGGGCGGGTTCCGGCCTTGGGGCTTCGGGCTTGGCCTTCGGAGGAATTAAGAGAGGACATGGAGGCAAAACATGCGTCGGGTTTGGATGTAGACGCGACAGCAAACCACCCGAGACGCTGAAACGTATCAGTCCCAGCTCCGTAAATCTGTGTTTTGCGGGAGAGCTTTAGGACCCCAGAGCTTGAAGCAAAGCTCGAAAACTCTCTGAAGTTCTGGGCACTGCAAAGTTGACTTTCACTGCAGGAGGCTCGGGGAGCTTGGGCTTAGAGGATTGCTCAAGACTTCCCACATTTCGGCTGAGCTGCGAGAGCTTCCAGCGAGCCTGGCTCCACCCAGAAAGACACCCCTGCGCGAGAGGCCTCCGCCCTGTCAGCATCATGTCCTGGCCGTTTATGTATCCCGCAAGCAAGCCCCACGTCTGAAACCATCAATACCAGTTGCGGCGTGTATCTGTCAGCAGAAGCATGTCCCTCTGTCCTGCCTCAGAATGCCAGGTCCCACTTCCGTGGATCTGAATTGGGCCTCGGTACTTGGCCTTACCTGGCCGCACGCCAAGTGCGAGGGTGGTGGTGCCTGGTGGGAGTGTTGAAGAAAAGGAGCCCTGTGCCTGTTGGCGATACCTGAGATGCGCTTAACCGTTGTGCAGTGGTAAAACCCGTCCCCATGAGATGCAGATCGAGCAAAGGCACGCTTGAGAGAGTGTGTGTGGCTACGGGCGGCTAAATTTGTGATCAAAAGCCGCCCAAAGCATTACCTAAGACCTCTGCGGGCTGGCTGTGAATTTGTCCTACGCTGCAGTCTTGCGGGCTTCAAACTACAGACAGGCCTTGGGGTTAGCTGATACAGGGGCGCGGTTTCTTTCATTCAAGGCCTGCCGCTTTGATTTGTTGTGCGATACGATCAGCCTCCTCGCGGGGCTCAAAGGAAGGCATCAAGCAGCACAGAGGACGGAATGAATAAGTGGCGATGATATTATCCCCTGTAGTCCTTCCATAGTTGTACACTATACGTACACCCAACAGGCCACCGCTGATTTTCAAGGCCCCTATACCAAACTCGAGGCCGACAACCTGTGTGAAGGCTGCCCTGATCTACGACGTCTTCAGGTCCTACAGAGTCCTATAAAGTCTCGAGTCCTAGCCTGCGGCTTTGCGTTTGTCCGACATTCGACGTTTTTGGTTTCTTGATTCGGTACCGAATCAAGGCCGCGGGCTTGGGCAGCAACATCACCGCCCGCATCGTCAGCACAGGTGGGATCCGATAGCATCCACTGCGTGAGGGAAATCTAGGACGAAGTGTCAAGGGGGATTCGGTTCTTGGTGGCTGAAGCATGGCAATTCCCTGGATACAGGATACAGAGATCTGGGAGCAGGTATCTTGTTGCAAGGTCATCCTAGGCCTTGTCAGAGGGCCGGGACCTAGTTTTGCTCGGGAGTCTAAGGTCAACGCTTTAGGGCAGTGCTCAGGCTTTAGTTTTCCAAGCTTGCAAAGAACTGCGAAGTTCCAAGCAAGAGCTGTAAAAGTCTTACTGCTGCTGATTTTTTCTCTGCCCCCTCGGGAAAAGCGTTTCTTCCAGTTGTGGCTTGGCCTTGCGAGGCGATTATGTTATGATTTCAGCTGCTTCTACTGCCGTGCTGTTTCTGACCTTGTGGCGAAGGATGCCCTGACTGCAAGGCTCAGCTGCAGAACAATGTTACCGCAGCATGCATTCGGAAGCACCCGATGCTGCGAGCCTCCAGACGCGATTTGTTCAATCGAGGATTGGGGATTCATGAATAGACAAGGGCAGAAAGCCCAACCAACTGTGACACAATTAGAGGGGTCGGCTTGTATCGGCTATACTACTGTAGCAACAATTGATTCTACACTTCTCGTTGAAATTTCGCTGGGGGTAGAAGCAGCAGCAGCAGCAGCAGCAGCAGCCGCTGTCATGACCTCGTCGCAGCATTCCCCCAAAGAACGAGGATACCGACAGAAATTGCTCACGCAGAAAATCAGCGAACCCCTGCTTCCGAAAAGCCAGAGGAGCAAGAGCAGCAAGCAACACAGCCGTTTTGATGTAAGAATCACTCCAGCCCAAGCCGGATGCCCCGGAAGTATCAAACAAGCTGAGACACCACACAAGATGCACTTTTTCGGTACCCTGGAGCCTTCACATGGTAGGCTCCTGCTACTCGAACCTTTTCCGTGAGCATCCTGGGCTTCAAAGCAAGTAAAAGAGCTATCATGAAAGCCAGCTTCAGACCCTTTGAAGACCCAGTCCACAACTGCCTGCGAGATCCCGCGAAGTACTGTCTTTGTAGTAATCTTCCAACAATCAGTGGGGACTACTCTGCCTCGTGCAGATCGGGGCAACCTGGATCTGAGCAGCAACCGCCGCGAACTTGCAAGTTTCTGAAGTCTAGTGTCTTACGTTGGGCTTCGGCATAGAGAGTATATCGGCTTGCGGTCCAATTATTTGGGTTTGGGGTTTTGCGTTCAGGGCTTCAGAATTGGGGTTTCGGATCAGATTCACACTCCGAGTGTTAGGCTGAGGCTCATGGTTTAGGCTTCCGATTTAGGGTTTGCAACTTCAGTGCAACCTTTCAGTGTTTCCTGGCTCCTGTGTGCCCCTCTTGGGATTAAAGGTTGTTCATGCGGATGCAGGCTAGTTGGTTTGAAGGGTGAGATTATTGTTGTCTTCCGGGTGTAGCTTTCGTTTGTTTAGGTCGCTGCAGCGAACCATCTGAACTGTTCTCCTCAAAGTCTAACCAGAGATCCAACAAGCATCGGACTCCATGCAGACAACAGACAGCAGATCCTTGGGACCTCCGAACAGACGCTGAAACCTTCAGCCCACAACCCGAACCCGAAACCTGAGCATTGGTTTCCGTTTCGGTTGTCCGATGTGCAACGACTTCCATTGTACGGGCATTGCATTTTAGGACAAGCTCGTATGTTTCTGCTCAGCGGTTATCCTTGCAGTAAAAAGGTTGAGGAGAAGTTGCACGAGTCCCGGCTAAGGACCCCCTGGCATACCAGGAACGTTGCAGCTCACTGCCCGGGGCCAAGCGGCTTCGGTGAAGAATCTTCTTCATCCTTGTCTTGCTACTGTATCTGTCCATTTGCTCGCATTTCCAATGCACTCTTCACCAGCACTTCGTGATGACCTGACTTAGCTGGTGTCGCCATCAATGTCGAGAAGGACGGAGTAGCGGCATTACGTTTGAGGTCCTGGTCCCGGTGCTGCTGAATGCACCGCGACGGACGCAAGAAGACGTCATAGGCCACGCAGGGATGCAACGTGATCTACCTAGGAATTTATTGCATGCAGTACAGTGAATGGGCACGAAGCAGTCCTTTTACCTTCGCGAAACCCGGAAGACACTCGGTGCAAGGTCCCGAGAAGCAGAACAAGGTTAGTATGGGCCCGAATTACACACTAAACTACAGGTTTCTTCGCCAGTCTGCTTTCTTGCCTAGGCCCAGAAATGGCATCCCAGCACCCAGAGACAACCAACTGCAAGAAAAGCTTCCAGTTAATGAGGTGTCATGGCATTCGCAAGGATCCTCAAGAAACCGAAGCAATTGCTTCCGCAACATACGCCTCAGGCAGGGTGCCAGGGGGGGGGCGTAGAAGCCCCCAGGTTCTGGCACCCTCTTGCGACACAGGCCAGCGAACGCTAAATCCTCCACATGAACAAAGATGTGAACTCTGGCTGAACGCTGTCACATGGGGCTTGGAAGCATTGGCTTTGGCAGGCATCGGAACGACCTGGACTCTCGGGGACACCGAGGCTTGCACATGGATCTAGGATCTCAGTGGTCTTTTTCTCCAAGCTTTGTCCTAAACGACCGAGAGAGATGAAGGAGGCATGAGTTTCTAGAATCAGTTTCAAGTGGCAACTAACCAGTGTTCAAAAGTCTTCTGCGGCATCGGCGAACAAGAACAGGTTCAGACGGAAGGTGCCAAAGAGAAAGATAAATTGGAGAAGGAAGTATCCACACTGGAAGTGTGTCACGTGCAGCTTAGCTCTGGCAGAAGAATTCAGCCAGATGCATACATGCATGTACTGCATGTAAGTATGTGTGTATTCACGTATGTGCACACAGTATCCGGTATTTGTCTGTTTGAACATATACATTGCTCATTTGTTCAGTAATTCATTTGGAAGTTGTTTGATTTTATGGTAATGTTTTCTGATGGAGGAATGGATGACTGAATCAACGAATGAAGGAAGAAAAGAATGAGATTAAACAAAAAAACAACGAAACGAACAGGCAAGGGAAAGGAGAAGACAGGCATAACGAATGAGTTTCTTGAATGAGTGTAAGTATGTCTGTATGAATGTATATACGAATATATGAATGTATGTATGAATGAAGAATGTATGGAGCGAAATGGAGCGGAATCGAATGCCATGAGGCGGTGAATGAACGAACGAATGATTTAATGAATGAGTGTGAATGAGCGAACTAATGGACTGAACTAATGAATGACGTGTATGAGACGAATCTGAATGCGATGTATGCATGTATGTTTTTATGCATTTTATGTATGTGTATATGTATGTATGTACGTACGTATGTATGTATGTATGTGCGTGTATGTGTGCATGTTTGTGTGTGTATGTATGTCTGTTTGTCTGTCTGTATGTATGGACGTATGTATGTATTGTGTGGCTTTGCTGCTGCTGATGGTGGTGATGATGATGACGATACGCTAGCACGAATGGGTTAGTACCTATCACTTCTCCATTCCCAGACTGCAAAAGATCTGGAAGCTCAGAGCTTGAAATTGCAAGCACCACATCCTTGAAGCTCCAAACAACCCGAAGCCGCTAAACCTTTGAACCCCTGGGCAAAAGCAGAATCCTAGCAACTGCGCTGGTAAACTCCGGAAGCCCTGCCACCACTCCGGTCAGGTCACTGTCGAGCCTGCTGTCCTCTCGAAGCTGAAGCCGCACCAGTCCCAGACCTTCCAACATAGTCCAGGGTTAGTGTGGCTTGCCGCTGCAAAGCGTGTGGGGCTTCAGGATTTGCAAAGGGTGCATGTGGAAGGGATTTAGCAGGGTCAAAAGTCGGGAATCCCAGGCTGTGTGTTTGCTTTCTTTGTCAACATCTTCTTGGCATTATTAGAGAAACCAAGCTTAGTACACGTCGCGCAGCTTTGACTCTTTGCCGAGGTTGTGGAGTTGTTCGGGGTGATGTGGGCTTGGTGCTGGGGGTGTCATGATGCCGACGTCGGTGCTCCGCCTGGACTGCAAGATCTAAGAGGCTTGTAGAATATTCGCTACGTCATAGGGGAGGGGGCCTGCTCCCCGAACAACGGCCATCTCCAGAGCTGTTCAAGAGATGGCCTCGAAGTGAGACACTTCGCTTTTCGGGCCTTTCAAAAGCCATCTGCAGACTGCATTATTCGTTTTCTGCATGTCTGAAGTCTTGTTGCTGCACCATGCAATGTCTTATGTAGTATATGGTTTGGTGCTGCGTTCTGAACTACTGGCTACTGACTCTGCTTTGACCAATTCTGTGGCATTGCCTTGTTTTGCCTTATTCGTTTTAAACCATTGTGTGGTACTGCACTTCGCAGTCTTGAGCTTTGCTAATGGCACGGTTTCTGTGCACTTGCAGGACTTGTTTAACTTTCGTTTTTGCTCACGATCGACTCTACTGCATTGTCGGGTGTTGATTACAGTACACTTTTGAAATTTGATCCGTGATGCAGGGCATCATGCAGGACAATTCTGTAGCCGCTCCGCCCGGCTGCTTTCATCTGAAGCATACTGTGCTTGTATACTGTCAAATCAGCATGAATTCTTTGGCTTCAGTGCCGGTTCCATTTTTGTCTTGCAGCCTCAAGGATTGTGCGACAGCTCGAAGAGGAGCCTTATGACGAGGAAGAGGATGAGGCGTGTGACGCACGGACCTCGGAGCCGCCGCATGGGAATCTGCATGTATGTATGCATGTATGTAATCTGATTCACATATATACGTATATTGTGTATTCATGTCTATGTTAAATGCTTTTAGTTGTATGCATATACTTATCTGTATATGTATATGTGTGTGTATGTATATGTATATATATATATACATATATATACATGCAATAGGGGAGCTTCTTTCCAAAGTTTCTGCACTTGCCGTTTCCGGGATGATCCTGACACCTTTCAAGAGCGAACCCAAACGCGAATAGCAGAGTTCAGAAGAGTCTCGAACCGTGGGTGCGCCTTTAACTAAATGTTCCGCGAACTCCTGAGCCCTGAAGTGTAGACTGATTCTGCAACATCAAGAGTCTCCGCTGTAAGGTCGCGGCCTCCAGCAGCACCTGCGATAGCTGTGGCATTTGTCTTCAGCCATTCACCCCAGGCACCGAAGCAAAGTGCCGGATAGGTCATGGGGGTTCACGTCATAGAGCCTAGACTGGATAGTAGTAAAGACGCTTGGAGAGTGTCATTTTGCCACTACCAATGCACTGGCTCCCGGGTTTTTTTTTCCTAAGTCTGTCCCGATCTGGGGGGCCTTGGTAGGTCTGGCCACCTGGTCCCCTGGTCCCCGGGTCCCCTGGCCCCCTGGTCCCGGTCTCCTGGTCCCCTGGTCCCCCGGTCCCTGGTCCCCTTTGCTTGTGTTTTGCATCAAGCCATTAAAGTTCTACAATGTGCAGGGTCTTGTTTTGCTTGTGTCTTGCTAAATGGTGCGGTGCAGGCGTCGCGCTCGGGTTACGTTTGGGGGTGGTGGTGGTGGTCGTGGTCGTCAGAGTTGTACTGTAGTAGTCGCAGTGCTAGTAGCAGCAGCTGTAGTGGTAGTCGGCAGCAGTAGCTGTAGGTGTCAGGCATCTCCCTGCGGCGTTTGTGGTCATACAGTGCATCACCTTCATTTTTCCACAAGATCAGAAACAAACCTGCAATAGTTGCTGAGATTACGATGGTTGTGGTGGTGTCATGATATGCCATGATGACCCCTAAACCCTGAACCCTGCAAGGACGCGTAGCTTTGATGACTTTGACTTATGATCTATGGTAGTCGCGGCACCACTTAAACCCNAACCCTGCAAGGACGCGTAGCTTTGATGACTTTGACTTATGATCTATGGTAGTCGCGGCACCACTTAAACCCCAATCTCAACAGCACCAAGTTCGAAGCCGTAAGTGCTGTGCGCTGCAACAATCCCGAGCAGACTCCTTTTCGAGCCTTCATAGAACCCTGATAGATGCGTTGAATCGATAGTTTTGGGCTTTAGGATACCTACAGCCCTCACGCCCGAGGAGCCCTTAAGGGAACTCTATCAGGAACCTTAGCATTAAAGCCCTGTTGCAGAACCCTTAAAGGAGCCCTAGAACCGGGCCCGGTTTTTTTTGTTTTTCTTCGGTGCGGCTCGGCTTTGGTTTGGCTTGGCTCGGTTTGGCTTGGCTTGGCTTGGCTCGGTTTGGCTCGTTTTTTTTTCTTCGGTGCGGCTCGGCTTGGGTCGGCTTTGGCTTGGCTTGGCTTGGCTCGGCTTGGCTTGGCTCGGCCCGGCCCGGCTCGGCTCGGTTTGGCTCGCCTGTTCCCGATCCGACGCAANGGTTTGGCTCGTTGGCTGAGCGCAAAAGCCTGCGCTCCTCTGGTCCTCTAGCTTCTGGCTCCCGTGCTTCTTCGGTGCGACGGTTGTCCAACTTGCTGCTACAACAAGAACAAGCGAAAAGACAGCACAGAAAAAGAAAAAAAGGAAGAACACATCCAGAAGAAAGAAAAGCAGAAGAAAAATGAGACAGGAAAAAGGGCAAGCAAGGAATGACAAAAGAAAGCAGGACAGCAAGAAAGCAAAGAAGCAAACACTAAATGAAAAAGAAACGCATGACGACAACGACAGTAACAACAACATCTTCAACAACACCAACAGAAGGAAGATGAAGAAAAACAACGACAAGAACAACAATACAAAACAACGACATCAGCGACGACAACAACGATTACAACAACAACAACAACAACAAAAACAACAGAAACAACAACACAAACACCAACACCAACACCAACACCAACACCAACACCAACAGCAGCAGCAACCAGAACAACGACCACAACCACAACGACAACCACAACCACAACAACAACAACAAGAACAACCACGACGACAACGACGAGGAGGACGACGACGACGACAACGGCATGAACGAATCCAGAAAACAACGACACAAAACAGGAGCTTCGAAATTGCAATATTCAGACACGAAACCAGACCCTGCAAATGGTAGTTCCCCAACTAGCTTGATGCAAAACCCAAGCAAAACAAGACCCTGCAAATGGTAGTTTCCCAATAGCTTGGTGCAAAACACAAGCAAAACAAGACACTGCAAATGGTAATTCCCCAATAGCTTGATGCAAAACACAAGCAAAACACGACCCTGCAAATGGTAATTCCCCAATAGCTTGATGCAAAACACAAGCAAAACAAGACCCTACAAATCAGTTTGCTGTGTTTGCAGCCCAAACGAGCGAGCCAGACTTAGGAAGCAAACCGGGGCGAGCCAGACTTAGGAATTAAAAAAGACCCCTCCGCGCAATGCAGTTCCTATGACACATCTTGCTACAACTGCTTACTGCTCCAGGGTGTGAGGAAGTCCAATCAACTCTTACCCTCTTCAGTGAACCGAGCCCCCACACCTGCGTCGTTGTGTTTTCCCCGAGCATCCTAAGCATGGGCTGCAGGGGAGAGGGGATCTTGGTTGGCGGCATGCTGGGCTTCGCGCTCAAGACCTTTAGGGTAAATGCATTGAGTACCGTATCAGCAAAGAACGAGGCGTAGTGATCGTGTGATTTATCGTGCATGTTTTTTGTCTCTTAGGCCGAAGTTCAATTTTCGGTTTGAAGCCAGAGGAGCCAGAGGGGACCACCATCCAGCAGGGCCTGTGTGGAAGCCAAAGCCCGAAGCATACATTGACATGCGAGGAGAAGAGCTCACTGCGCTACCCTGCGCAACAGATCTCTGCCCGTCCGCAGGGGCAGCCCAGGAAAGGGGAGGGATGGGAGTGGCGGAGTGGTTGCCGTGATGGGCTTCGTGGGGCTTCTGAGAAAGGTTTCGGAGTAGTGTTTTAGCAGGCTCAGAGCTCTACGGTCGTGCACGTCTCGCATTATCGAATTCCGCGGCGTCGCCCTGGCTATGAAAACATGTTTTGTCTATTCACATACACCTGATGTGTACAGAGAGAGATATGGTATCTATATCTGTTTCCATATATAGAGATATACATATGAGTATATAAACATGTTTTCACCAGTGAGTATATGAACATGTATATATGACAAAGATGGGACTGTGCAAATTCTCCTGTACTCAAAGCCACACAACTCAACTGGCTTCGTTGGGGGGAAGCCCTGCACAAGGCAGCTGCTTGTACTGTGAGCTCTTGCTTGATATGCCTTGGCTGGGCTGCACTTCCTTGATCTCAACAAGCAACTGCGCCATGTGCCGCTCTAAACAAGCATGTGAGTCTCTGCGCCGGAAACACCTATACTCCTTTGCAGAGAGTTTGCCTTTCATCGGTCGTCACTGCTATCCAGAAGACATGTCCTGGGACGCCGCGGAGGGATGCGGAGGGTTAGATCGTCAAGATCCACCTTCGATCAACGTAAGCAGCCCGCGGTTATGATAGCGTTCAACCTTGCGACGGCAAGGTGGCTGCAGCAACACAGCTGGGAGTCACACTTGCTACTATAGCAAGATGGCGCAGCCGGAGTACGAGTAGCCATGGCCGTAGCAGCAAAGGCAGGGACACCAACAGAAACGGCTACGATGGCACTATTGTCGACACATAGCAGCCAAAAGAATACCGGCAGTGCAGAACCGACAGCATCGACCATGAATACTCAATTGGCAGGAGAAGCAGTGCTGGGAACCGCAGTCACACGGGATTCCTTAGCTACTCTTGCCCCGCCTGTACAAACTCTACTGCGGTAAGCCCCACAGCCCCGCCCCCCCCTAAAACCCGTAACTCCCAGAACCCGATATCCTCCCCAAAACCTGGAACCAATAAACCCGCGTGAGACTACAGGAAGAAGGTCTTTAGAGGCTTTAGGGCGAGGCCTTTGCGATTGTTGAAGAAGGGGAGTCCTTCCTACCAATACGACACTGAGCGAGCTGACATGTGGAAGCTACGCTTCTAAGCCTAAGCCTTCGCCCTCATCCTGCAAATCAACGGTGGTGTTGTAGGATACTTTGATCTGTCTTACAATGATACGAACTGTTCTGTGTACATGTACAATGTTCGAGTGCGTCGATGGTGTGTTCGTGTGTTTCCTGGTTTACCCACATAGGAATACGTACCTGCAGGTGTATATGTACACACACACACACACACATATGGATAACGCGTGTCCAGGCTGCAGACCACATACGTGATCCGTATGTTCGAATGCGTCGATGGTGTGTTCGTGTGTTTCCTGGTTTACCCACATAGGAATACGTACCTGCAGGTGTATATGTACACACACACATGGATAACGCGTGTCCAGGCTGCAGAACACATACGTGATCCGTATGTTCGAATGCGTGGATGGTGTGTTCGTGTGTTTCCTGGTTTACCCACATAGGAATACGTACCTGCAGGTGTATACGTACACACACACATATGGATAACGCGTGTCCAGGCTGCAGAACACATACGTGATCCGTGCTGTCGACGTCTATTGTGGTCTCTAGACAAGATCGGAACCCTGCTGCATTCACCTTCTATCTGATCTCCTTCAACCGCTGATACAGATCTTGAGCCCCAACGCCAAACCCTCCGCCCCAAAGCATGACACAAAAGCCCACTGCTCCCAGGTTTGGCATGCGGAGTGTGTCCGAAAATGGCTGTGCCAAGGGCTGCCCCGGCTCGTGGTTCTAGTATGTAGTAAGGAAGCCTTCTTTAACACTTCCTCTTCTTACTTTCTGGCCAAAGATGGTTAAAGCCAAGGCCCAAGCTGCAAATGCATGCAGTTGGACGCTTTGAAAACCACTGAAGGGCAAGTCGAGGGATAGCCCGCTGTTTGGAGGACCAGAACCCGGCTGCACGATATAGCTCCAGTCTTTGTGGGCCTCAAAAGCACCGGCGGTAGATCCCCGGGGCGACAGACAATCTGAAACGTGATCATCGCTGAACCTCCGTGCCGCTTCCCTGAAATGTAAATTCCCAACCTGAGTTTCCCCGAACTGTAGGTAGGTTATCGAGGTTTGTACCTAGCCTGTCGTAGCAAGTTCCGACCAGAAGCAGGTCACCTCAAGAATCGCAGTCGGAACAGTTCTTTGAAGTGAATTCTGATCCCTCGCAGCGCCAGGCACACACCCACTTGTCCACTCTGCCGGTCGACAATCGAGATCGGCAACGATTCAGGCCAGAGGAGGGGAAGCACCAGCCACACCAACACACACCTACTCGCACGCTCACGCACTTAACACATCTCAACTGTCAACACTCCCCAATGTGCAGGTCGCTGAGCACGAGGCAACTCCCAACGCGAACATCACCAGCATCACCACTCGGACTCGTAATCGCTACCATCAGCGCATCGCCAG
The DNA here is from genome assembly GCA_003297005.1 of Symbiodinium sp. clade A Y106. Taxonomy (NCBI): domain Eukaryota; class Dinophyceae; order Suessiales; family Symbiodiniaceae; genus Symbiodinium; species Symbiodinium sp. clade A. Next base: position 31,847 of record BGNK01004245.1, read on the forward strand.
CACCAACATCGAAGCAGCATTGCTGACAGTGAAACTTCAGCACTGGTAGCAATCGCAACAGCACTGCAGTCGACAGCGGAGAACCAGGGTGCCCGGAAACGATCGCAAGCTAAACCCTTATAACCCGGAGCCCTGAAGGTGCAAGTGCACAGAGTACCCCTACTCCATCTTTTGCACTCGAGGCCCACAGGGAGGGACTGAGTTGGGGATCCAGGGCAAGGGGGGCGCCAGGATGAGGATGTGACCATTGCCTCGGATTTCATGGGATAAGCGGGCAGGGGCTAAGCCATGTGCCCTCCAGCACTGGACACTGGAAAGGTTCTACCGGCTTCTGGCTTTGCGTTGATATGCAAGGCATTTCGAAGCCACATCAAGGTTTCTCACCAGATGGTTGCATTCATGTCCATTTTGCGATGGCCCCGTGGCCCAAAAGGGGTCTGTTTTCAGAAGTCCTCACATGGGCCGATCCAGGAACACTCTTTGAGGTTTCGAGGAATTAAACGGATCCAGTTTGTGCACGGAAGCTTCGGACTTGCCAATTCGATTGACATTAAATCCTCAAACTTGAACCTGAGCACCACAAGCCTAAGTCTCCTCCTGCACTCCATGAACAGGTGCTTCAACATTCGTGAACACGGTTCCAGGATCACCGTCGAGGTACATAGGTACATAGATACTGCAACTCCACGTGCTGAGCAGCCACAGGGCTCAAAGCCTAAATTTATGAATCTCAATTTGAACTCCGACATCCAAAAACACGAAAGTTCAAAGCCCACGTCATCCCCCAAGCAGCCAAACAAGAGCTCCCACCACCCTTTAGAACACGAAAGACAAAGAAAGCCCCCTAGAAAGGCAGATTCAAGGGCCCCAGTCGTCTAAGCATGAAGTACCCGGCAGCCCCTTTGATGTGAGGTCCGGGCGGCCCTGCCCTTGTCGGCAACCTCCGGCCTGGCTCCCAGGGTAGGCTGTGTAGGGTGTTCTACAAAGAGTCATCGTCCTTGAGGCGTCCATGTGGTTTTTTTGACCTTGGTCAGTCTCAGTCGTCGAGCTTATCAAGTTCAACCTGTTGGATTTACATAAATGCCGCTCATTTGTCAAATGAACTCAAGACAAGGAGCCGCTATGAGGAATGGTATTGTAGATGGTTTTTTTGCTCTACACAAGAGTGATAGCGGTAAGTCTGCCTATAAGTAGTAAAATATTGCTGGTACTAGTCAGTCAGGACTGATAGACTTCTCGGGGTGCCTCCTCGTGGGCGCAGAGAGGGGCAGTATTGGGAGTATGCAGACCGGGTGGTTAGTTTTGTTGTGAGAGATGTGTTGATCTATGGTTGCCGAAATTTCACTTGGTTCCGCTGTCCAAACGCTTGGGCGCATGCTGCTTTTAGTAGCCATTCGTGTATCAAAGTAGGTACATGCCGACACTTCTGGGCTTGCTGGAGTCGTTGCTTTGCTGGCAAATTACTGTTCTCCTTTCAGGCTCCGGACCTCTCTGGCCGTTTGTAGCAACTCTCCAGGTGAGACCTTTTGGGCCGTTTGGAAGGCTTGAGTTCGGACTCAGCCCAAGCACTGAATCCGCAGGCCTGCAGGCAGCCTTTTCTTCCGGCGGGTATCTCGGAGAGTGCTGCTTCCGTCTGATCATCAGCATTGTTACCAGCACCAGCATGGACTGCGACGACTATTGCCTACGCCTGCTACTGCTACTACTACTAGCCACCCCCCCCCCCCCCNTCGCATTTGGCGATAACGATTCACCTGCCGGTTCATCATATATCTTTAACACGCCCCCTCTTTTGCCGGTTTCGATTCATCATATATCTCAAACCATCGTCATCATCATCATCACCATCAACGAAAAGACCGCTGCAGAAGATGCAGGGGCTCAGGCCCCTATCTGTGACAGCTGCAGAAGTTGTCCATGCTCACCTGCCTTAACTGTCACAGATGCAGGGGCTGAGGCTCCCCTGTCTGCATAAGTTCCCGAGGCTCACTTGCCTCAACTGTCACGGCCGGTGAAGTTGCAGAGGCTCAAGCCCCGAAACTGCGACAGCAACTGGAGTTGCAAATTCGACGGGGAAGGAACTGCCAAACCACAGGTGGTCGGATAGTATGAAAACACTGTAAATACCGTGGAACACGCAGGTGCTGCCAAGAAGGCTTAAAACTCCAAAAACCTGGAGCGCAACATCTTCGACATCAAAAACAAAGATGCCAGCTGTACGTGGGAGGGNCTTAAAGCCCAGACCTCAGCGTACGAGGGTTTGTTTTTGAAGTGGTGCGTGGTGTTCGAGGAGCTGCCTGTACGTCATCATGCCCCCCCCCCCCCCCCCCCCGGAAGCAACAATGCTGCTAAAGAACGGTGGTTAGCAATGGACTAAGACATGACCAAAGTACTTTAAATACCGCGTAAAAAACAAGCTGGCCCCAACCAATTTCGAGTTTTCGCCGAAAGCCTTCGCAAAACCCAATGTCGAGTTCGCAAAGTCCAGAGTAGAATTGGTGACTATATGAGATGGTCCGACATCACGAAAGCACTGTAAAAACCGAGTAAAACGGCTCTTCTGGAGATGTTGTTCGGGGGGTCTACATAAAAATGTCGTCATCATCCCCCCTCTCCCCCGACCCCTCCCCCCAAAATGCAAGTCCAGAATCGGAAGCTCGAGTTTGCAAACTCGCAAGTGAATTTTTAAGCTTCATAAGATGTTCCTACATGACGAAAGTGTTGTAAATACCGAATAAAACGGATGTGTGCGAAAAGAGTATGTAAGAGGGGTGGTTGGTAGGGGGGGCGCCTACTACTACTACTACTACTACTACTACTATTACTACTACTACTACTACTACTACTACTACTTCTACCAATGCTAGTACTAGTACTAGTGCTAGTGCTAGTACTAGTACTAGTACTAGTATTAGTACTACTACTACTACTACTACTACTACTACGCCTGCTCCTACTGCTAGTGCTACTGCGACTGCTACTGCTACTGCTACTGCTGCTGCTACGAATACTACGACTACTACTGTTACTACTATTGCTACTACTACTACTTCTTCTTGTTCTACTACTACTACTGCTGCTGTCACGGCTGCTGGCTGCTGCTGTCACGGCTACTGCTACTACTACTGCTACTACTACTACTACTTCTATCACTACCACTGCTTCTGCTACTGCCACGGCGCTACGGCCACTGCCACCGCTACGGCTGCTGCTGCTGCTGCTGGGACTGCTACCTCTACGGTTGCGACAGCTGCCACCACTACCACCACCATTCGCACCACCTTGACCACCACTACGCACTACAAAAGCAACACTAGCATTTGCACCTGCTAAGTTAGTAGCATTAGATGTAGCATCAGTACTCCCGACTGCGTTGTACTAGCTGCTATCCTTGCTACCCTCATGCTTCTTATTATGCAACTTATCCTAAGTATCTACAAGGCAAATTTAAGCCCGTGACGGACATGGAACGCGCCTGGAAGTGGGGCCCTGGCTGTCTAAAAGACAGCTTTTAGCATCCAACACCACAGGGGGTTTCTAGTACGCCCGAAACCCATGAGGTTCCGGGGTTTTGGGGCTTGACGTGTCTCTCGGTGTTGACCCGACATTTGTTTTTGTTGTCATGCCACCTCTTTCCGTATCTGGGAGAAGCGGATGTTGGGGGATACAGCTGAGCAATGAACGTGTCGCTCGCGGGTCGCGGGGGGGGGGGGGGGGGACACGGGGCCTGTTGGGACTCCTTTCTTTCCCCGGACAAACGCTTATACTTACCCAATTTGGAAAAAGGGGGGGTGTAAAGACGCGCGACCCGCCCCACCGCTATGCCAGNTCCCGGAGCGGGCAGAGATGCATGCTGGGCGCTGCAACACAGGAAACAAGGGGGTCGGCGTGGGGGGGGGGGGGGGGGGGGGTTGATACACGGGCCGCTTACGGAACTCCTTCTATCGCTGCTAATATGCTTATCCATACTAGTTTGCGAAACGAGGGTCGATGAAGAGCGACGCGACCGCCACTTGCAATTCCAGAGTCTACACGCGCAAAACCTGAACCCTAAAGCCCCAAAGCACAGAGCTTGCACAACCCCTACCACGCATTTCTAAGCACGGAAACCCGTCAACCAGGATGAACCGAGAGATAGATACACACATATATTTATATGTATATATATGCCGAAAAGATCAAGCCCGAAACCCTCTACCCCAAACCCTCTGAACGCAAAACCCGGGAGAGAGAGAGAGAGAGAGAGCGGGAGAGAGGCCGAAGCACCTCGAACCAACTCCTCCAGCAGCTTGGGCAGGCTGGGAGTGCCCGCTGCTTTATTTTTGGTGGTGTTTGCACATTTCTGCTGTCCTTCGGCTCCCAAAGCTTTGAGTCGCTGTCATCTTTGGGGCGGATGGCGACAGTAAAGTCGGCAAATGCAGGAATCCCTGAACTTCAACATTTCGCTTCTCCAGGGCACCCTTATCCTTAGACTTCGTCCATCCTCTTCATACAACTTCTGGCTGGGTTCTTTAACATGCTGCCTTAAGCTTCCAGCCGCGCTGGATGCATTCACTCTAGACACTGAAACCTGAAGTCCTCAGCCCGAAGTCAGCCTGAAAGCCTAAATCCGAACCCTCCAGCAGCACTCCAAGCTTTGAAAGATCGGAAGCTTACAAGAAACAAGAACGAGGTCATCATCCAGGATATCCTGCTCCTGACGCTTTCGCAGCACTCCTCACAAGGCCGTCGGCCATTCCAGATTTCAGAAACAGTTAGTTCAGCAATGGCGGTAGAGCAATCAGTGATTTTAGTAGGAAGAGAGACAGTATCAAGAGCCAGTACAGAAGTCGCCGGCACAGGTAACGCTTGCAGTCGGTAGTAAGTCCTGTTCGCTTCTGGCTACGGCGTGAAGCTCTGGGTTTAGGCTTTCGTTCGTAAGTATCTAGCACTGGGTTGATGCAGGGGCACACAGCATGCGTCGCTGAATGTACTTTTGGCTGCACTTAAGAGTTCTTCCGCACGCCTATTCTTCGACCCAGAACCTGAACTCTGCGGAGTCAGTGAAGCTGCCTGAGACCCTGAACCTGAACCGCAGCACTGCTGTCAGGTGGTGCCTCCTCGCCATCCCTGTCGAACCTCTCTTCCTCGGGGCTTCATGCCTCAAGAGAAATGGGACGGGCAGTATGGAACACTGCAATACCATGATGGTCGCAAGCAGCAGTGATGGTTTTGTTGCAGGGTTAGACTGTTCTCCCGTAGCTCAGCAATACCCCTCAATCAACAAGTCTTCCTTCAACTGCGGTAACTACAGGGTGCGTCTTACCATGATTCAGGGAATGTTCCTCAAGCATTGGGTATGGGGTTCGCCGGGAGCAGACCTGACCGCTCTCAGGACTATATTATATAGAAGGTCTGAGCTCGAAGCCCCAATAGGAACCTCTCATCTACATACGGAAGCCGCGGCCGGCCGGGAGAAGCTGGGCCGTTCACGGCTCTGAGCACTTCGCTGACAGAACTCCCAACTGCTAAGCCTGTGGCAACGCCAAATGGGCTGATGCGGAGGAAGCCATTCAAGATGATACCGCAAATCTTACTTAGAAGCATTGAATCAGAAGCCCCAGTGGCCTGCAACACCCACACCTCCAAGAAGCCCCTGAATCCCTAAATCTCGGCTCCATGCCATGAAACGAATAAGCGCATAGCGTTCGCCATGAAGGTTTGAACATCCCTGCCTTTGAGGCTCCTGAATGGCGGCACGGCGCAAGCCATGACTAGCGCAGCCTTAGCAGACCTTGGAGGCTTCGCCGCAGCTCCTCCTTTTGCTTCATGTCTCTCAAGCTGCCAACGAGCCTCTTGAGTTTGTTTACTCGTAGAGCCGACGGTCGCTTTGTTAAGCCTGAGTTCCTATTTTGCTTTTTAGCGAGGTCGACCCCATCCCTTCAAAGCCCGATTCTTATTGTTTCGGCCCCTAGTTGAGACTTGGGGTCTGTGGGGTTCAAGGCTTTCTGAAAGACCGAGAGTGGTGTTTAGGGGCTTTGAGATGCTTTGAGGTTGTAGGCCTTGGGCGTTCGGTATTTCTCCAGGTTTCATCTCTTGCTCGTTGCTTTTAAGATTTAGGACCTATAGGAGTGTGGTTTTGGGGGCTTAGGGTATTCAGAATCAACTGTGGAGCTCTCTCTCTGTCTCTCTGAGTTTCCGCTTTTTGTCGAATTTTTAGAGTTGTCATAGAGGGTTTAGGGATCAGGGTCTACCGGTTTTAGGTTGGGATAGGCTCGGATTTCATAGTTTTTGGGGCTGAGGGCCTTGAGATTCCGGATTCTGGCTTAGAGGAGGCTGCACTTCCTTGAGCCTTTCTTGTGCAGCTGTGTTTTTTTGTTTTCCAGTTTTCGATTCCTAAAATGACGAGATGGGGAGAAATCCTTGCGGCGTGCGACTTAAGCCATTTTATCTGAATCTTTTGTGATGACCATCGCATCGCTGTCGCAACGTAAATGACAAAACTTGGAGGCCTGCTCCTGCGCAGCCTCACGGCCAACGGCACTTTGCCGGTGACGCTTAGTGCTGTGGAGACCTGGGGGCCAGGTGCGCTGAAAGGGCAAAGGGCACCTGCCTAAGAAACCCCCGATCCTACAAAGGGGAAGGCCCGGAAAAGAGAGGGGTGGAGGATGACTTGAGGGCTGGGGTTGAGCACAGAGGGCTAGCGACCTTATGGATCAGATCGGGTTCAGAGGTGCTCCGGAGGCAGTTACACAAGAACACATGCACGTTTGAGAGAGGGAGCGAGGGTGCGAGAGATCCAGTGTTCGTCGTTCCGTGCTGTGCATGCAACAGGAGGTTGTGCACCAAGCACAAGCCAGACCCGCGAAACCCGACAAACGGCAGTCTTGTCGTCGCCACTTTCTCTGCACGTTCGTTTCACGTCGCCCACAGACAAAGCTCCGAATAAGCAAGTACGATGTCAGGCTCATCCAGGGAGACAGAGAACCGAGGGACCTCCTCGCCGGGCACCCAGAAGTGTTGGTGTCTTTGATGGTTTTCTGGAGTCAGTCAAGTACCTCCAGGACACTACAGCAACATCAAACACGTCATATAGCGATCTCCGACGGCCCATGAGAGAGAGCTTGTTCTGGTGTAAAGAGGGTTTGGAGTGAACTCGTGTCCGCAGAGCAAAATTCGGCATCCTCCAAGACCGCAATTGCTAGACTCAGTTCACACGTGCTTCTGCCCTTGCACCTGCTCTGACGTTGGATGACTTAGCCTAGTATAGTTCTGGCTGGTACTTGTGGCAACAGTAGCAGAAGTCTCCGAGTACTAAAATACCAGTGAGACTCAGTCTAAATCCTGTAAACAGCGTTAGCAATCCACTGAGGTCCGAGCCTTTTTGGGGTGGCAAAGGCAGGAGTGGACGAGGCGGGGTGAGAGCTCTTGGGTTGGGCTTCAGGACAAGGCTTCTCGAAGGAGCGAACCTCCTGCATGCTTCCTGTTTCCATTGCACTTAAGTCTCTTCGACGTGGTGCGATTGCACCTAATCAGAGTGAAACGAAAGAGCGCTGGTTAGTGTCGCACCGCAGTGCTTTGCACACCAGTTGGATTACGCTCCAAGGGCATCCAGTCATACGCTTGAATCCGTCCCCAACTTCATGCTGCCCGCAGCCAGTGATGTTCCAAGCTGCTCCGAACGGTTGCCAACAGAGCCAGCTGAACGGCGCTAAGAAGGCGCGCAAAGAATAATGCTAGTGCGCGCCTCGATCGCCCAACGAAGCTGAAGACCGCATCAAGCAGCCTTGCGAGTCTCGTCGAGTCTCGTATCGTCCAATGCCAGGGCACAAAAGCAAGAACTTCGCACCAGTCGCAATGCATTCTCGCAGCTCATCGTCAGATCATCCCAAGTCACCCTTAAAGACCACTGCAACCAGTCAGCTAGGCCTGCAGGGAAAGCGACGGCAACAAACTCAAGCGAGTCTCGATGGAGTGAATCGGCTGGTCTTGGTAAGAGCTGCCTTACATCGCTCCAGTGTGGTCTCCTGGGAGTGGAATTCAGGAGATAGAAGTCGTCTGTGAGCACCTCCCGCAAGACTGCAAGCTGCGCAGCATGAAACTGCTCCTGTCCGCCCAATCTGCACCACCAGTCAAAAGTGCTCCGCAGAAGCGCCGAACAATGAATGCCTGCACAAGCTGCATGAGCCATTGCACTACCTCGATTTTGCCTGGTCCATCAAACAGGGCAGCAAGGAAATCCAAATGCACAACCAGAATCGTGGCTTCAGGTGCGCCCTTGTTTACTGCATGAGGGGCTGCCTGCGGATGGGCAGCACGGACCTCTACAGACGACGATCTTACCCACATGGCAAGCAAGCAAGCAAACTTTGCTTTCAGGTGTAGCTCCTGCATACTCTGCAATTCGAGGGGACGCACCGGAAAACCCTTGTCAGTTTCCGAACGAGATCATGTCACGCCGGCCAGGCTCCTAGAAGCCCTCACGGTTTGCGATCTTGTTGCTTGTGAGCATATGTGAGGCCGTAGTCCTACTGTCGCGAGGGCGTGTTTCCTTCACAGCCACTGGAAGTACATTTGTCAAGGGTGCTGCCACGTCGTCACATGACGAATTACGGCAGGTCAAAGCAAAGGCCGGGGCAAGGGCGATCGGCGGGGCAAGGCGCGCCATTTTTTGAAGCCGGCCTCCACGACATAAGAACATGCTGGTGATATTACCATGTTTGCATATGTGTTCAGGTGAGTGCCCCGAAATGCTTTTTCAACTCGCAGTTCAAGTTTACCTGCCTAAGGCAAAGGGTGAGAGGGTTTCGAGGCTTCAGTTTCCTAGGAATTTGCATTGAAGAGACACCGGCTCCGACGTTTCGGGCTGTCGCTCCAAAGGCTTCAAGAAGGATCCAAAAAATTGTACAAAACACCTGAACACCAGAACTCTAAAAGCCAAAAAGCCCGAAACCTTCGAAGCCCCAAATTCCTCCGGAACCCTGAAGCCCCGAAACGCCTACGCACGCTGCGTCTCTTGGTGATGCAGTTGTGCTAAGAAATAACGAGACTAAGAGGGACCTACTCGACCGACGTATGACACAGGGGACAAGATATGTGTACGAGAGCTTACGGGGTTTTTAGGGCCAAGGTGCTTGTTGTTGAGAGCTTTGATACAAAGAGATGAGACTGAGCACATGGTCTTAAGTCTTAGTAAATCGCAGCCGTGCAGTAATTATTACTATATCGCTCGCAAAACCAACACTACACCTCAGAGCATGCCATTGACATGAGCGGTTCGCTAGCAGTGTAAGGACCTAGGCATGCGGATTTCCCGTTTCACACTCCTCTGGCGAGGAAAGCCGGGCGCCGTGAGAAGCCTTTACTAACAAACCGAGAAGCTCAGTATTCTGCTTAAATGGCCCGAGTCCATGCAGTCCTACAATCCCTGTGCAAGCACCGGATTGATTAGAGCATAAGGAAAGAAGCGATGTAAGCCTGACAAGATCCATGATGAATCGCACAGCACCAGCAAACGTACAAGGCTCCACACCTAGAGTCCAGAGCCTTTGGCATGAAAGCCACAGCGTCCGAGGGTGGCCATCAGGGCCACAACAACGCCGGCCGCGAGGCAAGGCATAAATGACAGTCCTAAGAAAATTACTGGCTAGTCTTGGTTTTTGATTAGTGCCAAAAAGCTTACGATGCCACAACCGCGGACAGTGGACAGTGCACCTCTTCCAAACTTCGGGCCTCAACCCAAATGCAGATGCCCAGCCCCAAATCCTTCAATCCAAGTTTCGCACGTCCACTGCGAAAGGGCAAAGCCACTAAGGACCAGAGCGATTGTTGATGGTCGTGGCGTGAAAGACGGTCTAGCGGGACTACTAGCAGCGACAAACTTCCCCAGCAGTCTGCAAGGAAGCAGAAGACGTTGGCTTTTTCTGCGGATCCAAGCCCTGGAAGGATCGTGCACTCCCAGCTTTATTGTAAGTCGAGCGGATGTCCGCAATGAGCAGGAATCTCGGGCGCCGAACACTAGTTGAAACAGATGTGATTCTGCGAACGTGCTCTCTTCAGCGGCAACCTGAACCCTGAAGCTTAAGTTGAGCCGCTGCATCCGAAAAGTCCGAAATGGCTACAACCGCAAGTCAAAGTCTTAAACCAGGTCCAAAACAGCACGTGAATCCCTGCAGCTCAGAACAATCCCCAGCTCGAACAACAGTCACATGAGGCTGCCTCCAGCCGGCGAGACTACAACGCCGCAAGTCGTAATGGTTTCGCCGGCACTGTAGGGCTTAGGGATGTTTGCTGGGTCTTGTTACGGGTTCAGTGCAGAGGCTTGCAAATCGGACTTGGGATTTGAGGCTTCGGCGGGGCCTTTTTGCCAAAGGTATCCTCAAGATCCAGCAAAGGCTGCACAACGAAAGAACAGAGCTCCGCACATCTATGAAGACTCAGGGATCTTTGTGTCTTCGTCAAGCTAGCTTTGGGCTGCGCGTGTTAAGATTGTGCTTGATTGAGACTGAGAGGTGCCTACACGGAATCGCTTCTTTCGAAACTTGCCTCTTCCAGGAAGGTAGTACGACACTCAGCTCTGCCTCAACTTAGTCACATTTTTTGCACTAAGAATCATCAACGAACCCAGACACAAAAGCTGTCCTGTGTAATCCTGATGGTGATGAATCTGGTCTTGTTGCTGGTGTTGGCGCTGTTGTTGGTGATAGTGAGTGGCTGTGGTGGTGGATTTGGGGTAGTGGTGGCGGTGGTGGTGGTGATGGCCCGCAGTTACGCTAATGGTCCCCACCACACCACAACCATGGCTAAAGGTCGAAGCCACAAGAAAGAGGGTTAGGTTTGGGTGGAGCACTTTGCACAACGATTATGTATGCAGCTGCTTCGGTGCGCTGGCTGCCTGCTGTCTGAAATCTTATGCACAGAATAATCCAACGGGAGGAGTTCTATAGTCTATAGTCTATAGATGAGATCTACGACGTATACGGCTTTTCAGGTCGGCACTCCATGATTTGTGCGTGTGATACTGACAAACCAAAAAGGTAGCTTGCAGGCCAGGAAATCTCAGGGCGAACAATGACACTTTCCCGTGCTCACCCGACTTTCAGCCCGAAAGCTCACAGAAGGCTAGCAGCGAGGTCCTGGGACGTCTGCCATACTTTTGATGCAGCCTGTGTCTGGACATGTGGTGGCTGGGAAGTATGTGTGCATCTACAGCAAGTAGTTTTGGAGTTGTAACCCACGGACCTGATTGTTACGGCGACGACCCTTGTATTTTATTTGAGCGTTGCTAGCCACAGACGTGTACACTTGCGCATAACAGAGATTAACAAGGCACAGAACGACTGGTTGACATATATATATATATGCACATGTGTGTATTTGAATCCGAATACGTATTGCACAATACGAATGCGTATTTTCTCCCAGCAGAAAGATGCAGGGCCTTTGATTGATGTCCGCTGGGTCGTCGGCTCTACAGCTTAGCTGTACAGGGGACGGAAGTCCTGTGGCACATGGGGCCCATGGAGCCAATGGGCCCTGAAGCCGAAACCGTAAAGACCCGCAAAGTCTCAAGTCCTACGCACCCTCAGCTTTTCAACCTCAATCCGTCCTTCTGGTCACCTAACGACATTATAGAGGCAGCAACAGCTTGTTAATTGTGACAAGTTATAACCATGATCGTAATCGCATTGTTGCCAGGAGTATCGACTAAATCTCCTGGCAAGCTAATCCAAAGCCAGTACTCACCCAACTCGAAACAAGCCACCAAACTGAAACGGCTGCAGCTCTCGCGGCCTTGGAGAACGCTGAGAAAATTCCATGGTTGTAATGCCCACTCTACTGTAGCTGCTGCCGCTGCGCTGGGCAGCTGCAGGACGGAGCAGCGCACCCACCTTATAGCTGGGCTATACAAAGGACAAGGATGCTCGTGTGCTGCTGCTGCTACTGCTGCTACTGCTGCTGTTGCTGTTACTGTTGCTGCTGTTGCTACTGTTGTTTGGTTGTTTGTTTGTTTGTTTGTTTGCTGGCTTGCTGGCTTGCTTGCTTGCTTGCTTCCGGATGCTCTTGCTGCTGTTGTTGCTGATAGGCTGGTGGTGCTGTTGTTGCTGCTGCTGCTTGTGTGCTGGTGTTCTGGTGCTGGTGCTGGTGCTGTTGTTGTTGGTGTTGTTGTTGTTGTTGTGGTGGTGGTGGTGGTGGTTGTGGGTTGTTGTTGGTGTTGGTGTTGGTGTTGGTGTTGTTGTTGTTGCTGGTGTTGTTGTTGTTGGTGGTGGTGGTGTTCTTCTGGTTATTATTAGAGTTAGTGTTTTTCTCGTTGTTCGTGTTGTTATTGTTGTTTTCGTTGTTATTGATGTTCTTATTGTTGCTGTCGTTGTTATTGTTATTGTGACTGTTATTGTTATTTTCTTGTGATGACTATCGGTCTTGTTGTCATTGTTACTGTTAACTTTTGTTCTTGCTGTTGTATTGTTTTTTGTCTTGTTATTATTGTTGCTGATATTTTTGATGTTGCTGTTGCTGCTGCTGCTGCTGCTGGTGTTGTTGTTGCTGGTGCTGGTGCTGGTGCTGCCGCTCTCGCTCTTGCTGGTGCTGGTGCTGGTGCTGGTCGTGTTGGTGGTTGGTAGTTGGTAGTTGGTAGTTGTTGCTTGTGGTTGTGGTTGTGGTTGTGGTGGTTGTTGTTGTTGTTTCTGTTGCGTTGTCGTTGTCGTCGCGTCATTGTTGGTGGTGATGCCGCCGTTGTCGTTGCTAACGTCCTTCTATTTTCGAGGACGATCCTTGCACCACCACAGACATCATTCACCAAGTAGTGGTGTAAAGCTGGGACCCGAGACGAGGGGGCTTCCTGCATCCTGCGCGGTTCATTGGCACCGCACTGCAAACCGTCGGCAGGCTTGAGCCTTATACTAATGCTTTACTGAACGCATCTAAACAAGCATAGCAAAAGGATGAACCCTGCATGCTTCATAGCTTCGCTCACGTCTTCCACTCGGTGCTTCTGATAGACTGCTGTCGCAGGGTCTGGGAATGTCCTGGCATGGCTGCTGCTGCGACAAGCGCGAGGACCAATGTCACGACGGACTGTTTTGGAGCCGTGAACCCTAGGCCGCAAACTTCCGACTGTAGGCCGCAAGCGTCATCCTGAGCTCTGCCCAAGACTGCCTGATGACTCAACAGAGAAACGCATACAGGCTTACATCACAAGTAGGCCACAACTAGAGCTAACGAAGACACAAACTCCAATTTCGACCCCTGACGCTCGGGAAGGATGCAGCTCCAGAGGTTGTTCATGCCGAGGCAGGGAAGGGGAAGCGGCGACGGCTGGGCTGGGCCTCATGCTACCCCGGGCTCGGAGAGACCACGTTTCAGTCGAGCCCACAACCTCAGAGCGGAGAAGTTCTCTGCCGAGCATGCCAGCGTTGTTGAGGACTGGACCTGGCTAAAGTCTGGAGTGAGTGTAAAGAAACAGAGGCTCGGGTTTACACAGGGCAAACTTATTCATTTCAACAGGGCTGCGGCCTCCTACTTAGTGAAGTGAGACGTAGCCGCAGCTGAAGCCGAACTGCGCTTCCGCCGAAACAGCGCCTCGAGGCAACGGTCGACAGCATCTGGTGCAGCAATCTGGAAACACTCGAAGAAGAGACGCAGGCGCTTGTGCTGAGCGGCTGAAGCCTAATATAGATCCTTATGATGCGTAGCGGCTACGAATTGGGACTGTGTAGATCTTGAGGACAGTGGTGCCGACTCCGAGCATCACGAGCACGATAGCTGTGCTTCTGACTATTGCTGGGTATTGGTTGTCAAGACTGGCACTCATGCGCGAAAAGGGTTGTAGACCGACAGTCAATACCACTAGTGGCTATAGCCTATGGGGTTTGTTCCGGCTGAAATCCGTCCAGTGTTCAACCCGGAGGGGCAGAGCTTGTATACGAGCCAGATGCAGACAAGTCATAAATCCAGAGCCATGAACCCGAAGTTCTATGAAAATTAAACCCCGGAGAAGCAATGCGCCAGATGCCCACAATGACAATATCTGGTACAGCGCACAGCAACTACGAACACTGCATATTGGATGAGGCCAGCAGGCACCACACCTGTATCTCAAAGCTTTCAAAACACTCACATCCTGCAGCCCGAGCCTCAGAGTCCAAAAATCCAGCCAAGCAACCGAAAGACAGCCAGGAGGCTGCTACAGAGATACTCCACTCAGAGGAGTTTGGGGGTCCGCCAACCCCTTAAATGTCAAGATTCGCATCAGGAATTTTAGCGCTGATGCTTGAGGCCTAAGGGTTTAGTGGACGAGTGAAAGTTTGAGAGATGCAACAATGTCGATTTGGTGCCTGCGGCTCTAGTTTTTGTGGGCTGTCTACCAGGCTGAAATCCGAGGTTTCAGGCTTGCGGCTTCAAATGGTGATTCAAGGTCAGGTTACGATCATGTTAAGGTCATGTCCGTGATGATACATGAGGCAAACCGATGGAGAAGAAGTCCAACCTACTGCCACTTTGCCATTCCGCCTACCTGATAGAAAACGGAGGGCGGAGTGATGAACGCACGGAGTGAGGGAGTCCAGATAGACATGAGGACACGCATGAGGACAACCGGCTGTCCTTCGCCCCAGCCTGCCGTCTTCCTTGCCACGGTTTTTTCTTGTCTTGAGGCTTTTGCAGAGTCTTCGTGCGGACACATTGCCTCCGCAAGACTCCTGTCTGCGTCCCCGGTACTGGCCCGGCTACCACCGGCCGACTTGCCCTAAAAGCGCAACTGTGTGCCACAAGCGCTTTCGCAGAAAATGGCGCAAGCTTCACAGGCAACTGTTCTTCCGGCCCTAAGGCTGTGAGGCATGCGGGCACTGGTAAGGGATTCTGCTCACCCTAACACAAAGGGCATTAGGGCGTCAGGGCCGGGGGTTCTTGGGGCGGATCCTAGACTAAGCCTGGCTTCGAGACCTTCGGGTTTAGGGTGCACGGGGGTGCAGGGCTGACAGCATAGACAGGACATGCTCATGAAGTAACAGTCATGACCTGAAACTTCAAAGCATATACTGCAGAGCCTCGTGCAGTAGTTAGATTTAGTCAACGGTTAATGTGAAAGTGTAGCAGAAAGTAAACATTGACTGTACGTATCAGATTGTAGCAAACAGAGATAGCTGCAGCTCATCTGTGAGTCTTTGTCACTATGTTTGGCCCCTGCACACATGTCCGCCTCAACTGTCATAAGGCAAGACAAAGGTAGGTGTCCTCATTTTTAGGTTCTTACTTGTGGTTCCCCAACTCCCTCCAAATCTGCAAGTAAAGTCGTGCAGGAGGTTGCCCGCCGCACCCGGCGCTTGACGACTGCAGAAGGCACGACCAGCATCGGTGGTGTCGGTGCCCCTACTTTGGCTTTCCGAAGATGGCCATGATTATATGTCTGTGGTCATGATAGCACAATGAAGTTGCCCATCTTTGGGATGATTTCCGCCGCCTGAAGACGTCAGCCCGAGAGGCTCAAACACTGAAAACCCCAAATACGCGAAGCATGCCAAGCCAAACGCAGGCAAACCATGCCAAGCCATTCAGACCCCAGCAACTTCCACCCGAAAAGCCTAAAACAGCGTTGAAGCATAAAACCCTGCAGCCCAACATCGTGAGCAGGTTCGAAGTCCGGCTCGATGCTGTCCATCACTCTGAAGGACAAGACGTTGCTTCATGGCGCAAATGCACGGGCAAAGCGTGGTTTAGGAGCGCTGGGTGTGTCTTCGTGTAAGGGCCTTCTGGGTTTGTAGGGCGGTTTTAGGTATTCTAGGTGGATTAACAAAGGGTTTGACGGAGTTGGGGCGTGTGGGTTTGATGTTTCGGTTCGTCTAGGCGTGTCGGCTTGCGGGCGCCGGCTTCGACTAGGGCATTCTCCTTCAAGGGTTCGGGCTGAGTACAGGGCATGCGCCCCTTGCAAGGTCTGAGTAGCATTGCATCGATGGGGTCTTCGGGGTTGGGGGCACTGTCCGGGGTGACAATGGATTGTTTCGTCCCAGACATCTTCCATGCAAGTGGTTCTCTGTTGCTGGGCCTCTCAGGTTTTGAGAACAGGGCTGGCAAAGTTAGGGCTGAGACTGTTTTCCCCAACCCACAAGCATTCAGCAGTCCATGCTAAGAGCAGGTCAGGTTCTGCCACTACACTGGTTTTTCTAGATTTTGGTCTCGGATGGTAAGGCTTATATGGCCACTGGGCGTAACAACTCTTGCAGAAACAGAAGACTTTGCTGGGCCGTGTTCATGGGGCTACGCACGAAAGTGCCCGGCGAAAAGTTGGCATCACACTTGTGAAAGTCATTCTGTGGAACCTGGCTTCTGTCCGTCACTAGCAAAGAATGAAAATTCGCTTGTAATGGGCGCCATGGGGCCATGTCTTTCAAGCCGCTTCAAGACGAAAGTCTCGGATTGTACTTTGATAGCAACGAAGAAGACCAGGCTGCGTGCCACAGACATTGGACACGTGCTTGCGGGCTGCGGCCGCTGTCTGAAGGCCCGGGCCCTAAACCCTTGTTCAGAATCTTACAGAAGGGTTCGGTTAGGTCTGAAACGCTACATTCTACATCCCAAGACTGTGCGTTTCAGCTTCCCAGTGAAGAGGGACCTTTCGGAGGCTCGGTTGCCTAGTGATACTCGTTTTGGGCTTCCGGTTCACCTGAACGATAGCAAAAAGGAACAACATCCGGCATTGCGATATTGCTGGGGAACCTGCAATGACCTTCAAGGTGTCTTTACGCACTTGGAGTGCAGAATATCACATGTCAGTGCAAAAAGGTGGCATGGGACACAGTGCACAAGCACTTTTGCGAACGTTGCAAGCTTCGAAATGGTTATGCGTCTCGTCGTCGTTGGGTATGCGCGTGCTTCCACTTAAACTCCCACGACCCTTCCTAAGTCCTTAGTCAGACTGAAGCGATCATGAAACTCCCGTGTAGTGTAATGCAGGTTTCTGGTCCCTACTACTACCATTCCCAAGCCCCTCTGAGTTCTGCTCGAGCCCAAACCGAAAACCCAAAGAGCGCATCACACTGCAGCCTGAAACTGAACTCTACGGAAGTCGCGCCCGGCAGGGTCTTCCACAGACTCAGAATGCCGACGACCCCCCAACCGCAATTGAACTCGAAGCCCTAAGCCCGAATTGAAAAGTAAGCAAGACTGTCTCTGCCTCCAACCACCTTGGATTTGCAGCTCCAGCAGCATACTCGCAGGCCATGAGCCTGCTGGACCATACGCTGACAGCTGATCAGGTGGGAGCCAGCCTTGAACGACCCAAAGCACAAGCATTAAACGGCGTGGAATACAGCCGTGCTTGCGCTAGGATGCTGTCCGTGCTGCTCTTGAGGGTCTGCCAGATAAAGGAAGATATTCAGCAAAGCCAGGTGTTCTCAATCATTCCACTCTGCAGCCGTTGCTTTTAGTTCTGTCGGCTTATCGCCTTTCGATGGAGGTCTGAGGAGAATTGTCAGATAGAAGTGGGCCACTGTCGGTAGGTAGACTTCGGCCGATTCCGCCACTGATATGTGAACCCCTGCAACGGAAACCCATCAGCTCCGAAAGCTCTTTTGACTCTGACGCCCCTAGCTTGGTGCGGATTGGAGCCCTCTGCATCAGATCATTAGAGTCATTAGAGCCATCGATTCTTGTTGCCCTGTTCAAGGCCTCTGCGATGTTTGCGAAGTCCAGGGAAGTAACTGGGATCGACTACTTCATCAGTCGCTTGGCAGTCCTGGCCCCGTTGCCCTCAAGGCGCCCCTTAAACCTTGACTTACTTCTTTACTTCTACCTTCTGAGAAGCTTGGACCCACACAGCATCCGGCAGCTGAGCTACGGACGTAGATCTGTCCGAAAGAAGCTTCGGGAAGACGAGCATCAAAACTTGCTTCTTCATTCTGTTCCGGAGCAGGGAGAGCGAGATTTTTCCAGGATGCTTCTCTTCTAATGCTTGAGAGACCCTATAGCACGTAACAGATCATTGCTGAGGCCACTGCTGGATGGATGGACGACTTTCGAAAGTGTTGGCGCTGTGGATTCACAGCTACACGGCTGAAGCGTCGGGATCCAACAGTGTTTGTCCGCAGAGAACCCTCAGACAGACACAGAGAGAGACAGAGAGAGAGAGAGAGCACGCCTGCCCCCAAGCGGGAAGGCAACTTGGGGGCCGCCTTCCTCTCCTCCGCCTGCGTCGGCGTCACGGCCGCCGTCCTGCGGGGCACAGACGTGCTGCCAGCCACCGGAACGCGAAGAAACGGAGCTTTCTGTGGGATTTAGGGAAGTCTAGGGATGGGATGACAGAGATGAACTTTTGAGTGGGATCAGGGATTATATGGATCGGGGCCATTAATTGTTGCACAGCCCTTGCAGGCGTGGGACGGCGGATCATTGTGTCGGCGCGCTTCGGGCTTGAGGGGTTCGGGGTTGATGCCTTGCTGTATCTATATAGGGAGTATGTGGATTGGGGCTTAGGGCCTAGCGCGTTCAAAGCTCGAGGTTGAGGGGCATGGAGTTTAGAGGCAAAAGCAAAAACGCATGGATAGAAATAAGGACTTGTGGCCGAGATGCTTCGGGCTTCGAAATCGTTCCTGATTAGGAGGCCTAGGCCTGTTGGTTGCAAGATTCTCAACCCACCCTTGGCAAGTTCGCGTCGGAAAGCCAAAGCCGGCTATCCGAGGCATCAGCCCGGGTCAGTGTGTCTGACGTCCATGGCTTTCCCTACGCTCCTTGGACTCAAGAAGTCCGTGGCATGAACCAAAAAATGGTTTGGAGCGACGACGAGAGTCCCTCAACGGCACCAGGAAAATCCTCGATGTCAGCTTCAAGACTCTAGGCTTCTGATATCCATAGAACCTGAAGTCGGCTGGTCGTGACATGGGCTAGGGCTGCCGGACAGTTTAGATTTTGTCAGATGGGCGCAGATACAGCTGGTCTGGGATCTCGCCGGGGACCGGCGTCTAAACGGTCCAGTCAGAGCTATGAACTAAGTTTGCTGAGAAGCCACCCCGAAGCTGTGGCTACTCCACGGATTTGGGAGTGTAACATTCATGATTCATGATTATACTAGACAGAAGGATTCTGGCGGGCTATTATTGCTTCTGGTTGGTTATCGTTGCCCATAGGGAGACCACTCTGCCCTTGCTAATGTCCCGTTTTCTGGTCAAACTCGGGTGCTCCTCCCCTGCAAGGCCCTGCTGTCCGGGACTATTGCTTTCCTTTGGGGGTTGGCTTGCGCGCAGCCGACTCAGACAGGATTCAATCGTGTGACAGTGTGGGCCTGTTGGAGCTTGGGATGTGGGTTCAGGCATTTGGGCTTTGTGCGTTTCGGCGTAAGCTCGGGCAGTGTCTATGGCATCTGCAGATCTGTCGCGCGTTGGGCGTAAAATGGTGAGATTCGGCAGCACTCACAGTGTTTAGAGTTTGGTTTCCCGTATTGGTGTGTTGAGGCCGGCTGCATTCCAGAGAGCTTCCACATCTCCTTCCCACACCCGTCCTGCAGCAAATCCCAATGTGCTGTTTGAAGTCACGCCGAGGCACCACGTGTCCCTGGCCCTGGGCAAGAGATCCAGGCAACGCGCTTGGGAAATTATGCATGTTTGCATTTGAGCTCGTATGGCTCCGCACGACTTTTGAGGTATTCATCTTATACAGAGGTTTAAGGAGGTCGTCGATTGAGCTGCGGTGGAGTTCAGGGCCAGGGCCTCAAAAGTGTGTGGAAAGGATGCTTCAGCTTGCATTGCTTTTCAGATCCGTTCCACTGTGGAGCTTGGCTAGGTCAGGTTTGTATTCAGGCCTTTCGAGGTTTCGCAGAAGCTCCAGGAGTTCGTTCTGATTTTGTACGCCCTGGGATCCTCCATCTGCCCTTCTGCCCTTCTGCCCTTCTCGCCTCGTACTCAGCCTTTGACCAGATACTTCTTCGACAAGTTTTGCGTTCACCAGGCCAGGCTTTCCGAAGCTACAGTAGCTCAGTAGCTGCGGCTGCAGGGATTTCGTGTGAGTCGGGATGTCCGATTGAGGCTCTCGGAGATAAAGCACGCACTTATCACCAGTCTCAAAAGCAAAATCCTTTACTCCTTCACCTTCACACGACCCTGCCGACCGCCAGGCCATCCCGGATCAGAAGAAGCAGCTCTGCCTGGCACAACCGCAATGGGCTTCTATCTTCCGTTTTCTTAGCAATGAGTCCAATCCTGCAACCGATGCAAACCACATCAACCAAACCGATGCTTTACAAGGATTGTTTCTCAGAGGCTCCTCGCAGGGTGTTCGTGCGTGCGTGCATGTTATCGAGTCTGTAGAGTCAATGAGTCAATGTAGAGCGTAGAGTCGTAGAGCTTGCGGGCCTTTTAGGCCTTCGGCCTTTCAGGGATCCTTTGGAGTCGCTTTGCAGGGTTCACGGAGTTCACGGTCCATGCTCTCCGGCAGAACGAAAAAAACATGATGCAAGCGAAGCCCGACTTTCCAAATAATGAGAATTTAGACTCCGCAGCTCTTGAATTGAAATGCCAGAAACTTTGGGGGAATCTTGTTAGATGCTGCGGTGCTGCCCAGCCCTTCTGAATGTGATTGCAGACTCGACTTCGAGGATTTGGAGAGAATCCCGAGACCCTAAACTCTAGACTCTAAACATCTCTATACCTGACACTGCGAACTCGGGTTCCGGGAGTAGGCCTCCTGAAGCTTTTGAGGGTTTCGCAACAAGCGAAGCCGCCGCGCGCCGAGGCAAGCCGTTGCATCCTTCGGGGCCTTTGTGCTCCTCGGACCGACTCGGGCTCGGGTGCTGCTGGGTAGACTAGGAATCCCCGGCAGGATTGTATTTCGTAGCCCGAGTCCCATCTCAAGCCGAGGGGACATTCAAGGCGTTTGCTGCTGCTTTGGAGCCTCTTGGCCTGTTGCATTGCTGCATCTTTGGGGCCAACTGCGAAATGCGCGCGCCGCAGGTCCTTTCTACTTCTCGAGGCTCTGGTGTACACTGGAAATTGCTGCGTTGGTGAAGTGCCAGAGCGCCTCGGCCTCGAGCGCTCTGGAGCTTAGGCACTGCTTCTTCTTTGAGGGGGTTTGGCTTTTTAGGGTTTGGGATTGCAGGGTCTGCGTCGTACTTTCTTGTAGAGCAGTATAGGGGTGTTCAAGCCCTTAGCTGCGATGGTGGTCAAAACAACATCTCAGGTCAGGTCAAAACCGTATCCTTCACAGTCTTTTGCCGAACTGAAGGCTGGAACCATCATGAACCGCCTAAGGCCTAAAATAAACCCAAGCCGCTAAAAGACAAAATGGAGGAGAGCTAAGCCTCGCTGAGGTCCAGGAATTCTGCCATGTAAGGGCTTAGGGCTTAGGGGTGCTTGTCGGGGGGGATTCCGGGATGGTAGTGGCAGGAGTCTATTGTGTTACGGTTGAGAGCAAAGGCTGCACGCAAGAGTTTCAGTGGTAGCAGTAGCAGTGCAGCCCCCGACGGTCATCCTCACTTGTAACCTGTCGTGGCCACAATAATGCCGCCAGCAGACACATTACCTCATCCAATACATTGACCTTTAATGTCGTTGCATACTGGACCAGCGAGAACACCGTTACACTGTTTTCTTGGAGCCTGCGACTTGTGGCACAGTTGCTCTTGACATCCCCTCAAAATTCCTTCGATCAAGGCGGCGATGACAATCAAGATCAAAAGCTGCCATTGGATTTTCTGCCACTTCCGCTGGCGAAGGCCGTGCGAAGACGTAGAAGTATAGGGCGTGACCCCAAGCCTCATAGCCCCTAAACGACCAATGCCGAACCCTCACTCCACAGGTAAGCTGCTCCGCCTGGATGGTGTTCGCCTTCCTCTATCTGCTGATACAGTTTTGGAGGCTGCGCCCATCAGACATAGATAAAGCCAAAGATTCGAAAAGAGTGAAACTGCGAATCTTTTGAGTTTGCCTGCCGGCGAACATCATGGTGTTTCTTAGCCAGGGTCCGTTTTGCGTTTAATGCACAAGATTAAGCATGAGCTCATAACACGAATGCGAAAAAGAGCTCGGGGCTCGTTTTCTACGAAGAGCGTGTGGCTCACGCCAGGGATGCGTTTCACCAATCGCTTCCAACCCTGGAATTCAGGCTTCTGGACGTGAACACCACCTTGATCGACCTCGGCATCACGCGACTCCGATGCGAGCTTTTCTTGAAGCGTTGTTCTTTCTGGTTTCAAGCTGGAAGCCACCAACAGGTTCTGTTCGCCTTGGAAGCTCTAGACCATAGGGAAGGTGGAGTCCAGTCAGATGGAACTACAACTTCTGGTCATGAGAGCTGAGATTAAGAGAACCTTTGTACCAAAGCGCTTTAGGCTGACCGGTTTAGCTTGTGGGAAACCTGGCTCAGAATAGCAAACCTGTCCTAAGCTTGTGGCATGCCTCAGCCCCCAAATCAGTCCCACACTGTAGGATTCTCTGTAGACAGCGCCACCTAGAACAGCGCAGAGTTGTCGTTGGAGGTTGTAATTTCTCGCTTCCGGCTGCATGACGGAGATGAAAGTCATCGAATGTTTAAGAGGCTTTAGTGTTCGATCAAACTAGAAACCTGTAGATTCTCTCAAGCCCACAATCCCCGAACCCAAAACCGAAATCAGCAGAAGGCCCGGAGGTTCTCCGACACATCAAAGAAAGCCTTGTCAGTGCCAATCGCTGGATCAGGGCCTTCGTATCGCTAATTTCGACCTACGTCTTGGTGGCGACGCTAAGGGCACCCAGGATCTGCAATGGAGTTGTGAGGTTTGGGGCCAAGCATTTGCAGTTTACCTGTTGGAGCCGTCGAGCCACAGCTAGCGCGAGAGCGGCATGACCGTAGTGTCGTAGCTCAAGACTAAGAGGGTTGTAGAAGTCGACGGTTGAACTGTCAGCTCCTTCCCCAATTCTCGAGTTTGAGCCTCAACAGTCGGAAGCTTGCAAGAGAGGAAGAAGACAAAGCAGACAGGGACACTGACAAAGGTGTGGCACATTCGTACTTATCTCGAGCCCATCGGGAAGACAACTTGTTAATGTGTAGTCAGAGCACGTTCCTTGCCCTGGGTGCAAGTCCCGAAATGCAGTTTCCGAAAGCCATCAGACCTGTGAAGCAGAAGCTTCTCCAAACGGGGTCGTCCCATGTTCAAGGCCCCAAGGCCCCAAATCGAAGCCAAGGTGTATGCCCGTGACCGTGCGAAGTTGTCGGAGCAGCCACCTGTTTCAAGCGGGAATTTCTGCCTTTGTCAGCTTCATGCTGCAGTCATTGCAGAAAGCACACGTCTAAAGCAAGTTCTGGTTCAGGTCGAAGGAGCACAACTTGGACAGCTCAGGAGCAGCTTCAGGCGATGAAGATGCGAACAACCGAAGTAACGATGCTAAGGCAGCACACCCTACCACCAATTATCGCCTTTTGTGTACCATCACCACATACGAACTAACCTGCATTTTATGCTCGGTATCCCCAACTTCCCCAAATCCCTGAAGCTGCCGCTGTGCTTGTAAGTATTGACTCAGGTTCAAACGGCATATTGCACATATTGCATCAACTCTGGTAAACGGCTGAAACCCAGAATGCTCAGGATGTTCGACTTCAGGACTTCCACAGGCCTATTAAGCAAGAAGCTGTCATCCCCGAGTTCATAGCAAACCCCACCATCAAGTTCAACCCAAATCAACACAACACCCTATACCACAATCAAAATCATAACAACCAACCTATACTCATATCTANTTGAACTCGGAAATGATAGAGCCTAAAACCTCCCAAAGCTAAACACCTCACCTAATCCAAAAACCTCCCTAAAGTCTATAACCACGAACTGGGAAATGATAGAGAGTAGCAACTCTCTAAGCTTCGCGCCTCCCACATAGGATTTTACTAAAGTTAATTAGTAGAATGCTATTATGCTTTGTTCTTATGCTCTTCGCTACACAAATGTAAATACC
>BGNK01004246.1:9561-57582 GCA_003297005.1 Symbiodinium sp. clade A Y106
GCACGGGGCGGTGTCGGTCGGGGGAAATTGATGCTACTGACATGCAAACACGAGGAATCCAAGAGAAAACGCAGAACACGAATGACCCCCTCATTCCAGTTGGGGGCTTTATGGGTAAAGGAGATTTAGGGTTGGGGGCAGCTTTGAACTTTACGTGCCCTGAAGCCAGTGATCCTCGACTGCACCCTCTTCTCGGAGAGCGGGCTCAAGAGCAGATCACCTGTGACGCTAGCGCTTAGTAATTCGATTTAGTCAGGGTGTTGTAGTTTCCGCTTTGAGGCTTAGTTCCTCGTTAAGGTTTAGAGGTTCCATGGTTTGTGGTCCAGGGCCAGGTCCAGGGAACGAGCGAGGACAAAGGTAAGGCTTTACGATTTGAAAGTAACAGCAGTCGTAAAAACATGCCGACTCGCCAATGTTATATATATATGTATAGATGTATGTGTATGGATATCTTTATATGAATATGCTCACGTACGTATATGGTTGTACACACATACGTACACATATAACTACACAAGTATATATATATATATACATGTCTATACATATATTTATATACACACACATGCGTACACAAATATATTCATAGAGAGAAAGAGAGAGAGACAGTTTCGTTGGGTAAATGGGACCGTTCTGTGGGTTCCTTGATAAGGACACAAGGCAACTACAACAGAAGATACCGGTAGTCACGGAAGGCACCACCGCCTTAAATTAAAACTTGAGAATGGCAATAATGGATTTTCGCGAATTGCATGACAAGGAGGCAAACTAATTTTCCTGAGCTGGCAGAGAAAATGATGCGAAAGAAAACACAGATACTTCCCGCACGGGATATGGAAATTGTAATGGCGAGTGCCAAAGCCTTGCGAGAGATTCTGGCCAATAAATATCAAGTTGTTCGACCTGAGTTCAAAAGACGGAAAATAAATACAAGGCA
The DNA here is from genome assembly GCA_003297005.1 of Symbiodinium sp. clade A Y106. Taxonomy (NCBI): domain Eukaryota; class Dinophyceae; order Suessiales; family Symbiodiniaceae; genus Symbiodinium; species Symbiodinium sp. clade A. The sequence continues at coordinate 10,499 of BGNK01004246.1, forward strand.
TGCGGAGAAACGATAGACTGTATATTAGAATCAGAGCAGAAGTGCCGAAGAAGCAGAACCATCGGCTGAAATGTGTTAATACAAGTGTTACCCTCTAAATACCAAGGAATACATCATCATTATCAAATTGGAGCTTTAGGTTATGCCGACTGCTTTGGCCTGAGACTTCTAGCTCTTGAAGCCCTTTTGACTTAGTCAGCAGGGTTGGCAAAATGGATTTCTGGAAGGAGCTATATGGGAGTTTCCCAAAATTAGGGGTACCTTATTTGGGGGTCCTTATAATAAGGATCCTACTATTCAGGGTACTATATTAGGGCCCCCTGTTTTCGGAAACCCCCATATGGGACACAAACTAGTGTTGCTAAGTCATCGTTAGTGAGCTCTGTCCTTCAAGCTAAACGTACCCTGACAATTGCCGGGCACAGGATTGTAGGTTGCAGGACTTGGGGCTTGGGGCTTTTGGCTTCAGGCCAATTTTCCAGCTGTGCGCTTTAATGGCTGAGGGTTTTGAAGTAGGTTAGAGGGTTGCCACAGTCGCAGACCCTAAACCTTATAGCCCCCTAAACCCTAAACCCTACACCCAAAGCCCTAAAGCCTTATAAACCCTAACTTCTGAAACCGACTTGAATCGCCCTTTCCCTGCTCAGCCACGCACGTGGCGCAAAGATCATGCTCGAGGCATTGCTCGGCGGGTCGGTGTCATCCTCAGACTGTTTAGGGTTTAGGCTTTGGGGTTTAGGGTTTAGGTGGGTTCTTGTTAAGGGATTTGATTTGTATAAGTTACCATGATAGGGATCTATGGTTAATAATATGGTTTCTTTATTATGGTAACAAGAACCCAGCAGAATGCCAAGTACTCATGAGGAAAAATCCTGCATTACCCTGAAGCATCACAGACTATGGAAGCTGCGGCATTTTCCTACAATATGGATAGATCATCATGCAGGATCAGGTCCATCAGCAGTCTTGCTACTGTGAATGTGGAATGTGCATTGAGTAAATGCGGTCGTCACTCTGATGGTTAGCAGGACGGTTCTTTCATCGTTGCTGGCGTTCCCCTCTTTCGCAGTACAGATCATGCGAAATCTGGGTATTGTCGCTATTCTTCATCTGCAGGGCTGTCCCTGCAAGTCGTACTCTTTGAGCCGTGACTTTCCCCATGACTGCTACTGTGTTGTCCTGCATGGTATAGTTCTTCTTGTATTCTGTTTATGATAGTTACTGATACTGCAAGCACTGTGATTCGGAGTCTGGGGTGAGCTGAAGTCCTTGTTTTCGCTGAAAGGCTGCAACTGCATAGCCGTAGAGTCTAGGTATGGCACTGGTTTAGGTTTAGACTCAGAGCCAAGCAACGATTTCATCCTAGCAGCATTACTGGCAGCATCCCGTCTGTGTGTGCGATGCATTCACTTGAGAGGTTACGCTTTAGGGCTTTAGGGTCTAGGCATTTGAGGTTTTGGGTCCAGGCAGTATCTGGTTTTGGCAAACCGTCCCAGCTCTTCATCAGCCTTGAGTACCTTCCCAGGGCCAGAACTGTCTTCTCAAAGATATAAACAGGCCCAGTCGTCGACATGATATCCTCGGAGTCCTCCAGCTGCACTGGCAGGACACAAGTTCCTTTGTGGTGTAGTTCGCTATGATTCCGACTTTATGGCTTTTCCCCTAAACCCTAAACGACTTTATGGCTTTTCATTTCAGTCTGTAGGTACGAAGAAAGAATATCAGTCCTACCACACCAGAGCTCCGCCCCGAGCCACTTAAAGACTTAAAGCCGCAATCCCCTAGAGGGGGTCCCGGGACTGTAGTATAGGGGCCTTAATAATTATCTATAGTATTTGGGGGGTTCCTTCTTTTAATTATAGTATAATTGGCCCCAAAACCCTACTCCAACTATTGAGGCCCCTATATATTGGAGCTCAAACATCCAATCGCTTCTTCGGCGTGCGAGCCTCGAACAAACGCGTGCGAGCCTCGGACAAACATTAAAGCCCAGACCGCCGGAGACTCCGCGAACCCCCCTAAACCCTATACCCTAAACCCTAAACCCTAACCACGAACCTCCAAACCGTACACCCGAACCCCGAAGGTGAACTCTAAAAGCCTGAGCCTGAAAATTGCCATCCGAAACTTATCCTCGCACTCAAGCTTCAAGAGTCTGTAGGATGCTGCCAAAGCTCGTCACTGTCGTCCCTCTCGCCATCTGCACCCTCCAGCCCCTTCGACACGTGCTCCGACGAAGAGGTGGTAACCTCCACTTGAGGATTTAGTTCACGTCTTGGGTCCCCCAATAAGGAATAGGATTGAGAAAAAGCAGTCGCGTACAGGGTTCATGGTAGGAACCCAGAATATGGACTCCTTGCGGCGCTGGGGTAGACCTCTGCATCCTTGTCGACAGACGGATGGGGGTCTGCCGTGGAGTCGGATAGGGTCTATGTGCAGGCGTCCGTAGTGGCACGGGAGGACCCCTACGTACAGTAACCTATGTCTGAGCAGATAGGCTCTACGCTCTGCTTTCGGGCGCTCTCTCGATCCAGGGAGGGCCCTCTGTGGATAGGGGCCTGCGAGGAAGCGGATAATTAGGGTTTAGGCCAGTTCAAGAAAGAGGTCGGAATAGCATGACCAATGGTATATGTATCGCCCCTATATGTATGATTATTCTGTAATTTACCCCCAAACTCTGTTCTACTTCTGACTAGGCCCCTACATTTCGGCTCATCGCGTTGAAGGTGCTCCTGCTTAGCTAATCAGGGTCTGGAGCTCAGTTGGCGTGCTGGCATGTGGAAGGGAGCACGGCGGCTACAGCGTAGGGCGCCCTGAAACCCTTACTGCATTAGGGTATTAGGGTATCGAACCCTGATCCTGCGAGCGTGGCTACATTGGACATGTCTCTGACGGTGTCCTGCAAGCGAACTGCAAATCTGCGATCCTGATGGGCCTCAACCAAGAGAAATATCAACATAGCAACACGAACCTGTTTCAGCTTCGAGCTGCACCACCGGGTGCCTAAACGGCTTGGGGGCACCAGGAGTCCTCGCGGAAATCTACAGCCCTGAAGCCAGTTCAGCGTTCAGGGTGCCTTGGTTGCGGGGTTTGGGGTCTAGGCCATCTGAAAACCCGATCTCTGCTCCGAGTAGCTGCGCCCCGCCGGGAAGCCGAAGAGATCATTGCTGGTCCGTTTTGGCTCTCGAGGATCCACTCATGCCGCAACGCCTCCATCAGCTTACAGGACTTCATCGGGTTTCCACGGAAACTTGTTGTGGCTTGTCATTCTTCTGCAGTACAGTAGTAGTTGTCGTCGTCTTCGTCCTCTTGCCGTCGCTGTCGTCGAGGAGGCAGCAGCAGCAGTGGTAGTAGTAATAGTCGAGTAATAGTGGTAGTGCTAGTTGTAGTGGTAGTCGCAGTCGCAGTGCCGGTGCTTGTGCTGGCGCTGGTGCTAGGTTTAGCGCGCATGCTCGTGCTAGTGCGGGTGCCGGTGCTAGTGCTGGCACTAGTGCTATTGCTTGTGCTGTGCCAGTGCCAGTGCTTGTGCCAGTGCTAGTGTTCGTAGTCGTAGCAGTAGTCGTAGTAGTCGTCTTAGTAGTAGTCGTCGTCGTCGTCGTAGTCGTAGCCGTCGTCGTAGTCGTCGTCGTAGTCGTAGTCGTCGTCGTAGTCGTCGTCGTAGTCGTCGTCGTAGTCGTCGTCGTCGTAGTCGTCGGCGTAGTCGTGGTGGTGGTGGTGGTCGTGGGCGTGGGCCCGGTCGTGGTCGTGGTGCTGGTGCTGGTGCTGGTGGTGGTGGTGGTGGTGGTCGTGGTCGTGGTCGCGTTTCGACGACCTAGGCAAGACACATCTGCTTCCAGGGCAGAAGCACTAAGCTAAGCCTAAGAAGTTGAAGACCTTGCGCAGCCGCATGAACCAATAACATATTAGATTATGTTATGTTGAAGCCCTATCTCCATAAAGCACACGTCACATAGACTGAAGTCTGAAGGCAATCCAGCCAAAACCTCCACGCCTCTTCGGCAGTCGCTCTGCCTTCAACATCACGGCCTCCACTGCGTGCATTGGGTTTCGAGACTGGCGCACGAGAACTCAACCCAAAGCAATCAACAAGAGAACACAAAACAAAAGGATAAACAGAGACACTGACGCACAGCATCTGAGTTTTTTGTGAGTAAAACGGCAACTATTGCATCAATCTTTCTTTGTCGAGGTTTTGAAAAGCATCCTGCTGCGTGCATCCAACCTGTAGTAGGCCCGCAGCCCTGCACCAAAGCCGTGACACCCGCGAGCTTTAAAATCCCAAACCCTGAGTCCCTACTCTGAAACTGGCAGTATCAGGATGGAAATCCGCTGTACTGTAAAGCCTCCCATGATAATTTCGACGAACCTCCTCAAGAAGAACCCGGAAGCAAGCTGAGGCCGTGTCTGAGCAGCTGAGAGAGGCCATCATAGGCTTCGGGTGCCACACGGGCATTGGGTTCCAGGTCCTGCGAAGGAGCACAGCTTTGCAGTCTAGGGTTTCGAATATTAGCGTAATGGGCTTTAGGGTTTGGGGGTTTCCATTTCGGACCATGGTCCATGGTGATTGGCTTTCGGGTTTTGGAGCTTATTCGTGATGGCTTCAGTGTTTCGGGGCTCGGTTTAAGGCTCTTTAAAAAAGCTTCGGGAGATTCATGTTTTGAAGCTCGTAATTCTTAACGATTCCAACAGTGGGGTTGAAAGTGAAACTTCCTGGATCACGAGGCCCGACATTGGCTCGTGGCCCTCGTTGAAGCCTTAATCTTTGAAACCCTGGACCCTGCAGAACCCATGGTTCATGATCGTACCTGATAACGCGCCTGAGCCCTATAGAGCCTGCTATCAAGCCAATAATGGCATGCTACCACCGAAGCATGCGATGGAACCTGCTGTCAAGCCATATCAATAGATCTGATAGTCGACGGCCTTGCTTTATCGCCGTGACATGATCATGGGAATCTCGGAAACTAGAGCACCATACATGTAAACTCCATGTAGCCAGGTCCTTGTCGTCAGGATCCCTAGAGGAGGGATGTTAGGGAAACCCTTGCAAAGCCTGCACACAACCCTAGAAACCCTATACAATCCGACGACACCTTATCAAACTTCCGTCGAATCGTGGAAGCCTCAGTAAACCCCGACTCAGGCAGTAATGACTCATACATGCCCCTGAGCCTAAGCAGCCCCCATCTCTGAAACCACAGACCGCAACCTTATACCCACAAGCGCAAGAGGCCCCGCATCTCATGCCAGGTCTCGGTGCTGAGGATCGCACGCGAAGGAGGACAGTCTCCAGACTCTGGAAAGGCAACTTCCTGCCACTCGGGGTGGGATGCGGATTTGGAGAACAGTCTCTGAGGGAACTCTGGCTTGGAATTCGCCATAGCTGCAGATGTTTAGTCGATTTCCTACACCCTAAACCCTAAACCCTAAGCCGAAGATGCATCGCAAGTCTGGGCGTAGCGCTTGGCCACAGCGAACCACAACACCACGCCCGCTGCCTGGCAGTGACACGTACGGACCAGGACACAGTCAGGTAACCAGAAATACGATAGACAACTGTGCGTAGCAAGTTTTGAATAAGGCGACGTCAACACGTACTCAGAGGTCTCAGGAGTTCGGGTACCCCGTTTCGGTGGGTGCGGGTTCCAGGTTTGTGGGCTTCTTCTGGCCCAAAACTTGTTGCATGATGGCGCTGGGGGAAGGGTGCTGTAATCCTCCTTGAACAGGACTCGACGGTTTAGGGTGTAGGGTTTAAGGCGATACTTTGCGCAGCTTATCTCGGCCCTGTTGAGGTAGGTTACCTTCTGAGCTTCGCTCATCGGCCAGCCTCTCCCGAATTGAAAACATGCTACTCGACACGAATCTCAAGCAGAATCCTAACCCAGCATCGGTATTGACGCCAAATTGTCGAATCCTGACTTAACAACTACTGTAGGAACCTGATTAAGAAACCTTGGGCCTATAACCTCAGAATAGTAGGATTCATATAAGGAACCCTAATAAAGGCCCAAGGTTTCGAGAATCAGGTTCCTACATTCGGATGCTTGGGGGGTCAGCAGCCTGGGAAAACATGTCTGGCCTGGCACCATGAGAAGTCTGGGTTCAGGACATCATCGGGGCCCGAAACCCTAAACCCTAAACCCGAAACGGCTCCAAATGAGAAGTTTGCGTTCAGGACAGGCCATAAGTGCTTAGGGTTTAAGGGTTTAGGATCTAGGGTTTAGGGGTTTCGGGGATTAGGGTTCAGGGTCTATGCGGTTTATGGTTTGGGATTCAGGGTCTAGGGTTCAGGGATTCGGGTTCAGGGTCTAGCGTTGTTCAGGGTTCAGGGTTGAGGGTTCACGGTCTTCAGCATTTAGGATTTGGGGTTAGGGTTCAGGGTTGAGGGTTTGGGGTTCAGGGTTTAGGGTGTGGGAATGAGGCTGGTGCCCACACATCTGCAGGGTAGCTGTACTCGCACTCCTCAGCAAGCCGCACAGATGCAAGATCGTTCGTGCGAAGACTTGAGGCCAGCGGCGAAGATGCTACAGCATAGACGGGTGCGAGGCTTTGCTTCTAGAAAGCCTTAAACACTGAAACCATCGATCGCAACTCTGAGGATACAGACGGGGCGAGGAATGTCTTACTCAGATGCCTTCATTCCCATAAACCCTATCTCCCTGGATGTATATTATATGGTTGTGGGAGAGGGGGTTATTACCACAAGCTTGGATACCCGTACACTATAGTGACTACACCATTCAATATTGCAACGACGTGGCATTAGATACCTCTGAGATGTTTTTGAATCACGAAACAGCAATATCAAAAACCTTCTCATGACCCAATAGTTTATCTTTCTTAATGGCTAGACCCAGAAAATGCAAACAGGCCTTCATGACTCGATTTTAAGTTTCTCAATGAACAACGTGGAATATGTCGAATATGTCAAGCTTAATTCATGTCACCATAATCGCACACCCCATAACTAGGGGTCCTCGATTGAGCGGTCTTTGCAGTAAGGACCCTGTTGGTACGTAAAACTTCTCCATCGAAGTCCTAAAACCCTAAACCCCGAAGCATCCAATATCGAGGTCCCTGATATTGCGAGCCCTAAACCCTAAACCGACCACCCTGCACGCCCGAGGAGCTGGAGACTGTTGGGCGTTTTGGGGTTTTGGCTTTGGGGTGTTGGGCTTGGGGTTTGTGGGTTTTTTGGTGTTTCCTCGCTCGTTGAACCTGCGAGGTAACGTTAGGTCCTGAAGCTCTAAACACCGAATCCAGATGCACTTAAACCCGTAAACCCTAAACCCAAACCCCCGAGCCTTACTTTGGAACAAACCCTAAATGGCTTCTGCTGCACTGAGCCCCCCTGCTGCCAGCTCCGGTGCCCAGTACCTCGGGCTCTCTATGCGTTTAGGGTTTGGGTTTAGGGCCCCAAGGCCCCAATGTCAAAAGTTAGACCCGTGTTCTTGGCTCTTCATGCGAAGAACGTAGTCGTTCAATGGGTCATCAAGCCCCAGCATTAAATCCAGCAGTTGAACCCCGAAACTCTCCCGAGAGTGTGAAGCAACTGGGAGGTTTAGGGTTGGAAGCCAGGAGGGTTGCAGGTATGTGAGGCTGTTGGGGGCCGAGGTTTGGGAGCTCAGGGCACGTGGTTCCGGGTCTGTGGAGATGTGGACTTTAGGGTGGGGGTTGAGGGCGTAGGATTCTGAGTCCATCCAGGCACACTCTGTGTTCGGAAGATCCGCGGAGCTGGAACTTGTAATGTTCTGTTGAGGAGCTGCTTTATGAACTGTGTGCAAGATTGACGCTTCTACGAAAATGGACACCGAAACGCGCGTAGACATCCCGCGGACACAAAGCAGAAGTCTCAGGGAATACGGTCTAGTGTTATGATGATTATAAGGGATAGGATGACAAATTGTCCAAACTCCTATATTACGCACCTTTCCCGTTAGTCTAACCTTCGCAATACTTGAACTGCTCGACTACCCAGGCCCCAAACAGTGAACACGTAACCAAAAACCCAAGGACCCAAACGCAAAATGCCACAACCAAAAAAAACTGCCGAAAACACTACAACCCGAACACCCAAGCAACAGAACTATAAGGCTATTATTTCACACCAAGGCGAAGAAGCTACACAACGAAGCTTTACGTAGTCACCCAAGCTGTTCAGACCGAGAATCTCTGGAGACCCAATAACCTCCGACAGGCACGCCCCATCCTGGCCATGGGTTCAGGGCTTAAGGTAAGTATAGGCTTTAAGCCAAGGCCATAGAGTCTAAAGCTCAGAGCGTAGGGTTTTGCTAGAGAGTTTGAGGGGTTCACGGTTTCGGTTTAGCAGCAGGCGCTGTTTCTGTGCATTGGAGCGCTGACACCAACGGCCCCTGAGTACATTGTCATTCAGTTCAGCCCGATGCAGCCTAATGAAACTGATGCATACCCTACAAAAACCCTAGCCCATGTTACTGATTCACCGTCCCAAAGCCCAAAGCCTTGTCCTTCCCCTGTTGCAGCACCTACACCTTAACAAGAGGGTCCGAGCGACTAATAGAAGTCGGAGCCCCAGTTCCGGGACACATGGATTCATGGGGAAACGGAACGTCAAGGAGTTAACGACGATAGTCCTGCTGCAGTTCTGCATGAAGCATGCCTTCGCCTTCGACATCCGCGTCGACACGAGTTGCGGTTTGCTACAAGAAGACAAAGCGCCAGGTTCTTGCAACCAGGGGTGCAGCAGGCATCAACCAGACCCCTGTGCATACTGGCGCGGAGGATGTATAATAAATCGTTGCTTCTTCTGCCAGACTTCTCCTCCAGTACCCGACTGAATCTAATGCACCAGTTTTGGGAGGCACCCCGCGGGGCACTACAGTCCTTCAATCCAATCGCAACACTCCTCTGGGTTTCCTAACATATCCCCAAAACCTATCCTGATTCTCAAGGCCCCCAAGCCCCAAACCCTAAACCCCAAACCTCCATGTTTTGAATCTTCGAAGCCCGAAGTCTCTCCAGGACGCCTCGATGCACCGAGCAGTCGAGTAAAGGTCGGCTATCACCAGCCTGAGGCTTCGTGTAGGGCTAGAAATCGGCTTGTTTAGTGGCTGTTTCCAAGGGCTCTAGTGGCTTCTACAAATCCTGATAAAGGCTAGAAGGGTTGCAGAAGTAGAAGGTTTTTTGGGTCTGATACCGTTTTGGTCAGGTTTGGGAGCCCCCAAACCCCGAGCCTCTGCAAAGCCCTATGAAGCCGTGTAAAGCAAAACCCTACTTACCATACTCAGACACCTGAACCCTCAACCCGGAAGTCTAAAACTGATCCCCAGCCCTAACCCCTAAATCCTTAATCCCTAGATCGCAAGTACAGGCCCTGGCGTAAACCGCTCTCGAAGGATGTCGAGAGAGGAGACGACAAGGTTGTCGGGAGTGATGCCGCGGTGCACAACACCTGCTTGGCTTTGGGTTTCGGGCTTTAGGGCTATGGGGAATTAGCGTTTTGTAGAGGGCTTTAGGGCTTCAGGCTCCAGTGCTTTAAAGGTTCCGTAAGATTTAGGCGAGGACTTCGGAAAATAGAGGTATTCTGGGAGGTCTTCATTATCAGCACCAATCGGGGTCTTCTGGAGTTTCAAAGGAGCCTGACTGCTGCAGGTCGTGCCATCAGGGGAGCACTTGGGGCGTAGGAGTGCAGCTAGTCAACGTTTTCGGAAGATGGAATCGTCACCGCGAGCCGGAACAAGCATAGGAAGGGAGGACGCCGGAAACGACGGGTGTCAATGCAATGATCCGACGCGTGGCAGCCGCTTCTGCACAGAGGGGAGAACTGCATCAGAGCAGGGACGGGGGCACCATTTATTCGCAAGCGGAAAGAGGGCGACGTAACGAGCACCATAACGATGACATTACTACTAACAAACGGCTGCAACCATACCTCTGTCGAACACACTGGGCCCCTACTCTAGTCTGCTAACAGTTCAGCAGCAATGCGTAGGATCAACAACCTAAGCAACACTGCAGGCACCACACCACAGGCGAGGAGGGGTCAATGAAGAAGACCACAGGAGGAGGCCAAACAAGAAGACCACCCACTTGGCCCATGGGGCAGGGTTGGAGGAGGGGGGGGCAGCAGCCCTGAATCGTATATCGCTAGATGCTCATTCGGGTTGGCTAAGACCCAGGCGGCGTGCGTGGAGATAGGCCAAAGGAGCGAGAAGCTGTCCCTGAGCAGGCACGAGCTAAATCCTGCACAGATATTAAACCCCATAAACTCTACACCTTAAACCTTGAAATTAAGGTTTGGTAGAGAGGGTTTGTGTGTAATGGGATGGCTGTGTCTTTTTGTTTGAATAGCTGTGTTTGTGTTGGAGCATCTTGGGTTTGAGGATTTAGAGCTGTGTTTCCATGTTGCTTCGGGGGGATTTTAGGTTCTAATGTAAGGGCCTTCATAGTTAGAATAGGGTTTTGGGACAATATTATTATTGTTATAATAAGGAACCCCCAAAATAGCATTGGTAATTATTTAAGCCCTGTATTATGGCTTTTCAAACTCAAGCCTATGTTTGGGGTTGGGTTTGGACCTACTCCGAGATCTGGTCTGAAATCTTCCGTAAACCTGATACTTGGTAGCTTATGATTTCGAGGGTCTAAAGTTTAGGGTTCAGGGTTTCGGGGTTAAGGGTTTATAGGGTTTACGCTTTGTTGAGAGATTCGGCTTAAGTTTCTGACAGATTCAAGACTGAGACCGCTTAGGGCTTGAAGGGTTTTGAGCCTTGAGGGTTTCCAGGGTGGGGCTTACAAGGCAAACAACGGGGTTGAGAAAAAGATACCGTGTCTGGGCCAGCGGCGGCTACGTCCGCAGCAATGGGGAGAGGTAGGCCGCGTCGGGAGAACCTCGACGTTGATACTCTTCGCATTGCTTGTGAGGTTGGGGGGTTTGCGGTTTCGGTATAGAGATTAGAGTTCAGGAAAGATTGTTCTGCCAAGCATTCGGCATTTTCTCCAGGTGGTACTTGCAACTGAGTTCTGCTTAAGGCTGGGAAGTGCCGCTGAGGGCTGCAAGGCCTACTACTATCATTAGTATTAGTTTTAATATGTTACGACACTCCCTGTCAAAAACACCACACCTTGCGAAGGTTGAAGGTTTATAGCTCTCGGGCGACAAGTCCGCACCCTCCGCCTGCAAACTCTAAACCCTAAACTTGTAGAACAAAACAAAGTCCTACATTGAAATATCAGCCCTCAAACGGTAAACCCTAGACTCACGTAGCTCCTTTCGATTTGAGGGTTTGAGTTGGAGCCGCAGTTCTCGAAGGACTCTGGCAAAGATTTGCTCTGCAAAACTAGGCCATAAACCTCAAACCCAAAGCCTCTCTACCCCGGACCTTAATCAACGACCGGAGCGGAAACTCTGAGCTAAGAAAAAGAAGTCTGAATAAGGAGTAGCTAATGAAAAACCCTCATCGTCCCCTTGTAAGTAATGCTTCTCTACTAGTATCATCCTTAAGTGCCCCGATGTTTAACACCCCTTGATCTGAATCCGCCCCCCGACAGCCCCTGAAATCCTGGGCGCAGACCGGCAAGCATTCAAGATCCCATCTCGCAAGCTGCAGGGAAACCTGGCAGAATTGTGTTGAAAGATAGCCTCCTGCCTCATTTATATTAGTTTGGGTCGTAGTAGCGCTCGATAGGCTTTCGAGGGTCAAGTGTGTCTAAGGCTGATAAGCTTGATCGTTTGTGGCAGGACGCTCTTGACCGAACGCATGACATGTGTAAACCGACAGTCTTTGAGAACTGTGTCGCAGTTTGAGGGTACGGACAAGATTGCCGCCATACACTGCAGGACAGTGGGGCAGATGGCCCTTGCTACCGGACGAAGGTATGAAGCATGTCCAACACAGATACCATGAGCTTGCAAGGTAGGGGTCGCGGCATCTACAGTAGGCAAGCTGTGCAGCTAGAGCCTCAATTGAAATCTGGTGGGAATATCCCGCAAACCGGGTCATACTGTTGCTCTGCTGAGTCCGTCCTCGGGTTGGGGAATACCAGGAGGCCGTCTTGGGGTTTGGGGTTTGGGCCTTAAGGTTTAGGCTTTAGGGTGTATGCTCTAGCCGGTCTCGGCATTTGCCCTCATGCTGAAAACCCTCAACACAGACCCCTGAAATCTCGCCTGTGCCGGGCAGTTTGTGTTGGGGTCTAGAGGTTTGGAGGTTTGGGGTTGAGACTCCTTCTGAAGAGCTAGGCTAAGAGGCTTTGCAGGCCTGGAGATCACAAAGTAGACGAAGTAATCGTCCACGAAGAGGTTGTGCGTCTTGATCTCGGGCTTCGCCAGCATGCTGGGATTCAGGGCTTACAGGGTTTAGGGTTTACGGAGCCATGATCGGCTGTGGAGGGACTGGGAGACTGAGCTTTATAATCCACGGAGTCTTGCTTCTGCCCTAAACTCTATAAACCCTAAACCCTAAACATGAGCAAACGTTCGGAAGAAGCTCCGAAGTTTTTGTCCAAGGTCGGCACGAGGTTGGGATGCGAGAGCTGCGACAGCTTCTTCACCTCCTGAAATGCTGTCTTGAAAAACCCCTAAAACCCTAAAAGCCAAAACCCTTAAACCCTCACCTCGATCCCTAAACTCCCCCACTCCAAAATTCGAAAAAAATAAAATTCCTGAACCTAACCTGGGCCCCAGGCTCTGGTTTCTTCTCTGGCCGAAACGAGACGGTGTACACAAGACCAGCCCATCTTCAACAGCGGCTTGCACTGTGCTCCTAAAAGCTCGAGCCGTGAAGACCACCAAGTTTGCAACCCAATGGTCCCTACGTCTGATCATCCCCGCAACCGGTGGAACGGCTTGGGGCTTCAGCTTCGTTCCCTTTCACCCTTGCATGAGGGTTAGGATGCAGGATTGAGGCTTCGGTTCAGGCCGGCGTCAAGCTTGAGGGCTTGGAATAGGTGGAGAACTCACAGCGCACAGACATATGCATCTATCTCTATCTCGATCCGTGTCCCTGTCTCTGTGCCTATCTCCATCTCCATCTCTGCGTCGATGCATCGCTCTATCTCTGTGGCTCTGTCTCTCTCTCTGTCTCTGTCTCTCTCTCTCGCTCTCTCTCTCTCTATCTCTCTGCCCTACCTATCGTTCTATCTGTCTATCTGTCGATCAATTTATCGGTCTATAGACCTATAGGTCTGTCGATCTATCTATCTGCCTATCTATCCGCTTATCTATCTATCGGTCTGCCGGTCTGTCGATCTATCGGCCTGTCGATCGAACGATCTATCTATCTGCTCCTTTCTTTTGTGAGTGTGTCTGTGTGTGTGTGTGTTTCTACAAAAAATTCTCTCTCCTTTATTTGCGTGCCCATATTCCTCGCTAAATGTTGCATTTGTTCACTACGAGTACGTATGCATTCGTGTATTTTCATGTGCATACTGGTCGAGCTCACAGAGATTAGTGGGAGGTGAAGGAGTAGGAATAAGTGCAACCAGGGGAAGGAGGAATGTTAGTTGGAAGTAGTAGTGGTGGTACTGTACAGGCCTTTATATTTAAAATAGGATGTTATACTATAATAATATTGAGGAACCCCCAATATGGTTTCCTTATCATGGTACCTTAGCATAATACGGAAACCATCTTAATTACTATAGATCCTCATTAGTACTAGTCAGCAGCAGAAGGAGCAGATGTAGCAGCACCTACCGCGGTGGCTTTGCCGCAAAGGTGGTGGTAGTGGCAGGTGCCAGAGGTGGGAGTATCAGTTGGGGTTGCAGTAGGAGTGGTGCTTCGTAGTGCTGCTGGTCGTCGTCGTCGTGCTTGCAGCAGCACTAGGTCGTCGATGTGATCACAGCTAGTTGAAGCGCTTCGAGTCGGTAAGACTCATGCTAGCCATCACAGTTGATGGCTATCCGACATCGCACATTGGCAGAATATGGGAGTTTCCGAAAATAGGGGACCCTAACATGGCACCCTGAAGAGAAGGATCCTTGTTATAAGGACCCCAAAATAAGGTACCCCTGATTTTCGGAAACTCCCATATTGCATGAGTTGCATGCCAGGGCTCCTTGGACAGAAGAAGCCACGACTTCCCTTGCTGCGAGGAATGCAGACAAAAGTCCGCTAGGCCTTGGACAGGTAGGATTCAGTTGGGATCTTGGTGTTCAGGGCAAAGTTAATCTGCCTCAGATTTGAAGATTTAGTGTGTTTGAGTAATCCTAAACCCTAAACCCTAAACCCCAAATCCTAAACCCTAGACCCTAAAGCGCAAACATTTAGTTGTGCATTTCAAGGCTCCGTTTCGGTCGCTAAGCAACCCGAAGCCCTGTCAAGTCGCAGAGGCGCCAACGGTGTTTGATCGCTCTTTTGGAAGGAGAAAAAGAAGGAAAAGGAAAGCTCTAGCGAAAGCGGCAGCAGTGAAGAAGAGAAGAAGGAAGAGTTTAAGAAAACCGCGGAAGAGTTGAAGCAAGAAGCGGTTATGAAAGAGCTGCGGGCTGACGGGTTTGGGGGTTTAGGTTTACATTTCTTAGTTATAGTTGTGATAAGCAGAACTACATTAGTTATCATTAGTTAGTTATAGCAAAAGCAAAAACGGCAACAAGAATAGCAACGAAACGTTCGAAGTTTCTACCAACCTGCAGGCTCCACCTCGGGCGTCCTACGAAACCCTGCTGAGGTTCCAAGCATGGGTTTTGGTGTGTGTATATGTATATATATATATATATATATATTTGTTCTTACGGTGTATATGGGTGGTTGTCAAAATGATGGTCCCTTTTTTGGGGTACCCTAAATATAAGGTGCCGTAATATAATGAAGGACCCAAAAAGGGAGCCTAATATTGACAACCACCCATATAGCTATGGGAGCTTTGGCATCCTCAGAGAGGAAGGGACCCCGAAATTCGTTTCTACTATTTATAGACTGCAACCCTAAACACCCTTTAAAGCTCTCTGACACCCGAAACATTGAACCCTGTATCCTCACATTCAAGAACCCCTCAACCCCGTGAGGGTAATCTGTTCGGGTGTAGGAAATTCTCGGGCTTAGGGTTATAGTAATAGTTGGGTTAAGAAGGGGAGAAGACAGAACCCGTCGGCCTCCAAGCAACACGCTGAACTTCCTTGGGCCACGAAGCCTCTACAGGTCTTATCATACCGAGGATCACAAACGGTTCGGCTACTTTAAACTCATGTTACAAAGCTGCAGATCCCGCAAAACACAGAGACAACACATATACAGTCGGGGAACCTTAGGACAGTTCCCTCAAGCCCTTTGCAGAAATCCGAGGCATTCGATCCGACCCCTCGTCCCCTGAGTTGCCACGCTACCCCACCAGCTGGATCGATGACTGCGGAAAGAGAATGCGCAAATGATGTGATGGGCTACTGCGTAGAGGGGCCTGAATAACTGGACCAGTTTGTTTTTGAGGGGGCGTGATCCTAGAATTGCTAGCAGGAGAGCCCTAATCTGTGAGAAAGCTTCATACGTGTCGTAACACTCCAGTGTTGTTGTTGGGTCTCAGGATACGGAGTTGGGGTGGAAGCTACCGGATGCATCTCTTGCTGTGAGTTTAAGTTTCGGAAGCCTGACAACTCTCATTTGTGGAAGTGCCCTTTAGGTAAACAAGAAATCCCAGAGATTGGCAGCATTTACACCACGACCCCCTCCACTGGACCCAAATGTCCCGCAGACCCCAAACCAAAACGCTTGAACCACGATCCATGGCTACGTCCTCCATCCCAAGAAATTATAGCTGCCAAAGGAGTTACTTCAGCTGCTACCTTTCCCGGCTTCCGATTTCAGGTTCGCGGTTCAGGGCTTATCATTTGCTTCACGTTTGAGGGCGCCAGGCTTTGCGTTTGTAGCGTCGAGCCCGTATGGTGCAGGGCTCAAGTTGAAAAATATCACGGCCCAGCTTGATAAGGAAGGGCTCATGGCTCTGGACCTATGACGACAGCAACTGCAGAGGCCCAGTCAGCTTCCTGGACCAGTCCTCCCTACTGAAACCCACACTAAGCCCAGCATCCTAAACCTGAAATCCTTAACCCCAAGCCCTAAACCCCAAACACTTAAACCCTAAGTCCCCAACCCGCAAGGCTCCAACCCGGATCCTCAACCCTTCAAACAGGAGTCCCTGCCAAGACCTTCATATGGGTGGTTGTCAATATTAGGGTCCCTTTTTGGGTCCCTATTATAATACGGCACCTATTATTTAGGGTACCCAAAATTTAAAAGGGACCCTAATTTTGACAACCACCCATATGAACTTTGGAGCTCCCTACCCTCAAGCCCCATAGGATGAAGAGGCTCGGCAAATCAGCCCAAAACTCTCCCCTGCAGTCACTTCTTACTTTCAAGAAGCCTTTAAACCCTAAACCCTGAAGCCTAAACCCTAAGCCCTAAACCCTAAAGCTACTACGGACGACTTCTAGACCTACCTTTTTGGTTAGTAGGGAATGGAGGAATGGGGTGCAATTCTAACTGCTATTATTGCTACCATTCTTCCATTCCCTACTAACCAAAGGTAGGTAGATCCTCGGTCCGCTCCGGTGCGAGGGTCGATCCGAGGCCCTGAACCCTCAGTGACTCAAGGCGAAGAAGACAAAACGAGGCGCCTCATGTAGGGGCCTTAATGATTAGAATAGGGTTTTGGGGGGGTCCTTAGTGTAATTGTAGTAGAATATCCCCCAAAAGGCCACTATTCTAATTATTAAGGCCCCTACATTACAGTAGGAACCTGATTAAGAAAGAAACCTTGGGCCTCTATTAGGGTTCCTTGTAGGAAACCTACTGTTTCGGTGTTATAGGGCCAGGGTTTCTTAATGAGGTTCCTACATTATCTCTGCCAGTCCTAATCATTCAGGGTTTGGGGGGTTTAGGGTTTAGGGCCCATGTAACCCCCAAACCGTCGTAACACCCTTTAAGCTATAACTGCACTCGAAAACCGAATGAGAAACCATCCAAACTGCTCTGCTGTCTGAAAAAACTGGGCCCACGAGCTCCACCAGTTTCACCACCAGGCCACCCGTTGGCACGTCCAGCTTCTGGCATCGGTATGTGTGGGAAGTTATATCGGGTGTAATGGAGGGCTTCAAGGGATCTTAATTAAGGGCGTCGGTTGTGCGGGTTTCCGTCCTTCGCTGTAGGGCTTTAGGGTTTGAGGGCTTGGGGTATTGATGTAGGGCTGTGGTGCAGATTTTAGAGCTTTAGGACTTCAGAGCTTGAGGCTTAGCGGTTGACCGCTTTAGCGGCTACTACCGCTTCGGGCTATAAGGTTTTTCGGTGTGTTAAGGGTCTCGGCGTCCACGAGGTGGGCGCAAACCCTGAGCCCCAAGCCCTGGCCTCACGTGTAGGTTTGTCCTTCTGCTTCCCTTGAGGCGCCCCTGGACCTGAAACGCTTCCTGCGAGAACCAGGTCCTCATCATAGCCAAAACCCCAACCCTCAGCCACAAACACCATACCCCCGAAAACTCTTAAAGCTACAGCCTTCTACCCTTGAAACACTGAAATCCTCGCTCCCCCAGTTTCGGAAGAGCTCATAAAGCCGGGCCCACAGTGGGCTGATCCACAAGATGCATCTGCCGCTCACGGCCTCATGCGTTTTCGATTCTGTGCAAGTGGGTCCTTCAAGAATCGCCTTACGAAGTCTTTCAAGATTCTATGGGGAAGTCCGTAAACCCCGTTTTCGAGTTAAGACTGCAGGCTTCAGGGAAGAAGGTTCAGGGTCTTGAACACTAGATTTCGGGTTTAGGCAGGACCCGCCACTAGCCGTCAAGACCAAACAGTAGGCTTTGATTTACGACTTGATGAAATAGGCACATAGGGATATCCCCTCAACACCGAACCCTACACCCAATGTAAGTCCCTGGTACTGCCTTCATACCCTGAACCCAAGCCTGTGCCCCTTTGGGGTGAGACGTGGAAACTGTGGTTATCTCAAGAGCTCCAAAATAGATAAGTGTGACAACTGTTGCGATAAAACGAGCTAAGCAGTACGAACGTCCAGCAGTATGGAACAGCAACAAAACCATGTACATAGTTATACTCGAATACAAACCTTATGTTGATGAACATCGCTGTTTGGTACCACAATACTAGCCGGCCTCTGCCAGACCTTGACTTTCGGTGCCCTGAAAGATTGCAAACTGCAATGACAGCAGAGCTGGTGGCGTTGGTCCATCTCCTTCTGCAGAATATGCCTGACAGGTTGCAATCGTCAGGATTGCCCATCCCGACATTTGCGGTATCGGAATTTCGGATCAACCGACCCCCAAAACCCTAAAGTACACTAAAAGTAACCCTGACAGAAACCCACATAGTGCTATACTATAATTCAGTGTTACAAGGAAATGGTGGTATTTGTTTGGATTGGGGTTGCAGTTTGGCCGGAAGACAGACGGCATCAAGGTTTCATGTGCGTTCACATTTTACTCTGTCGATGCAGGAACATCCAAGTATGAGCATTAAACCCCTACCTGAACCACAAGGGCATTGTAGTACTGAAACCGAAAAGTATAATTAGGTCCCAGGTAACCCTTTTGGGTCTGCAGTGTAGGATGCCGCTAAGCCTGCAGGGGGGCATCTGGAAGCACGAAGAGCTGCTGCTGCAAGACAGCAGCAAGCATGGTATCAGCAGCCACCGTAAGCAACAACAGCAATCGTGCACTCCTCATTACCGATACAAGGGCAGTCATGATCATCACAGCCATGATTGTGTGCCTCCGTTCAGCCAGCAAGCGGGCCAGATTCCGATGTCCCTGGGCATGTGCTGTTAAGATGCTACATGACGCCTGCATAGCTCTACAGCACGTAATTCCAAGTATGTATGTACGTATATCTGTATGACTACGTATGTATACATACGCACTCATGTGTCGTTAAACGAAGTATTATACAGTTATGGTTTGTTTACCTGTCTCTCTGTGTGTGTACATAAACATAAATGCAACTACAATTCCAAAATATGAGTCCTAGATGTTTAAGCTATAAAACCCAGCTTGAATGCAGTATGTACAAAAACAGATGCATAACAATACATAAATGGATATACACATGATATATCCAGTTGTGTTTCTTTGTGTGCTGCTTCTGTACAACAATATAGGAGAAACATGCATGCGCGTCTATAGGCAACTCTGTATACACATTGTCACATACATACATACATACATCCATGCATGCATGCATGCATGCATACATACACACATACGTACGTACGTACATGCACACATCAATACATACGTGCATGCATATGCATGTTCATACAGTATGCAGTCCTTAAACCGCCATGCGAAAATGCTGAAGCCCTTCCTGTAAACCCTAGCCCCCAAAGCAGCAGCAAAGAAGATTGGAGATTGCAGTGATCGCTGGGATCCGATCTTCATGCTCCTGTGAGACACTCGTGTCGTCCGGGTCCTCCTCGGGCACATGGGTGCTTGTCTTTATTTATTTATGAGGGACTACACCATAAGTCACATTGAGGGTGCCTCTAGAACTTGAGGTACATTGCCTGCTTAAGAGGTTTGGTTGTCTCTGGGGGCCGCAGTGATGGGCACAGATTGGCATGCATGGGCTTTCAGGTTAACGGTTTACGTCTGTCCTAAGACGTTCAACATTGCAGCACCTGAGCCCGAACAGTCTACTGGATATGTCGATACCTGCGACAGTGACCCATGTGAAAACCATTCCTTCCGGCTTGATAAGGCTTCTAACTGGAATTTTCAATAGGAGCACCCAAGCTTGCCAGCGTGGCTTTGGGATACTACATCATTGCCGTAATAAGTAGAATAGGGCATATTTTATTGCTATGAGAAAATTATGTAAATTATCGACCCCTGACAAATAGTATTGGCAATTATTCAGGCTTCTATATTAGCCGCCCCCTGCAACCCCAGCTTCGTAAAATCCTCCTGCATCAGCCGTGCGACCTAATCTCGCGATTTTACGGGTTCAGGGCGCGACTTTGAAGACGACGGGTGCTCAGAGCGTCATTTCTCATTCCTGAAGACAAAAGGAATGGTCTGCAATCCCTACCTAGAGGGCTTTGTTTATCACGTGGCTTTGGAACCTAGACGCTCTTGACAAAAACCTGAAGCACACAGCACCCCGGCCTCCACAGAGGAATGTCTGGACTCAGCCTCACGCATGAGCTCCTCGCAAGGGTCACAGGGCTTAGGGTTTGGGGTTCAAGGCTTCGGGTTGAATCCCGAAACTCGTTTTGCGACGACCCCTTTTGAAACGGGCCAGAGTTATGACAGCGGTTCCTCGTCCCACAAAGGACCCGGGCGCACATCGCACGTGTACACGATCCCGAAGTCCTTGCGGGCCGGGTGTCTACGGCTTAGAGCTTACACGGGTTAGGGTTGAAGTTAAGGGTTTGGGTTACTGGTGGCTCAGTTGCAGTTGTGGCTATGGTTCCAACGCGACTTGGGCAAGTGCTGTTGTCCCTGTTACCGTGGCTAACTCGTTGCGGCAGAAACATTGAGACCCAAACCCTAAACCCTAAACCCCAAACCTTCACTGAACAGACTTTGGCTTGGACCACGTGCTCGGACTGCCCCTGCTTGAAGAAAAAATGCAAGATCCTGATCTCTGGACAATATTGCTTAGGCCTTTGGGTTTTGGGCTCAAGGGTTTCAGGGTCTCGGGTTCAGGGTTTACCCAATTGCCGGCGACCTCCGATTACTAGGTCCCCCCCCCTTTCTTCAGCGGCACTGGTCATGGGATCCATCGTATCATCAGAATTAAGGCAAAGTGGCTCATTAACCGGGGGTCATACAATCTCCCAAAGCCTGAATTTTTACCCATAAATATTCCTCAGGGTGCCTTCTTATACTTATACTATAACCCAAAGCCCATTTCGTAACTGTGAAGCTCCTCTCTTGGGTTTCGATCCTTCGGGTTTAGAGTTCAGGGTTTAGGTTTCAGGAGATCTGGTTTGGTTCAGGGCTGAGGCTTCAAGCTTTCGGGTTCAGGGTTCAAGCTTCCTAGACCCTCCATCTACCCTCTATTAGACCCTAAATGCCCCTTATTTGGGACCATATACCCCTATTTGAGGGCACAAGGAGGGTCCTGGTTTAGATGATTAGGCGAGGAGACAGAGAGTTGGACCCTGAACCTTAGGGTTTAGGGTTTAGGGGAATCCTTGCCCCGAACCTTAATTTTGAAGCTCTAAACCTGTAGCCACGACCCATATGCCCACGCAGACTCCCAGTCCCTGAAGTCTGCAAAACCCCAAGAAAGCTTAAACCTGCAAACCCTATAAAGCCCTCGAGCCTAAACCATATCAAGTCCCTAAACCCGAACCCGAGAATCCCTGAAACGTAAATTTGAAACCCCAATAGTCGCCCTGTAACCGCAAACCTCTCCGAGCTCACGGCGCCCTCCCCGAGCATTGTGCCGAAGCGATAGAGTTCCCGAAAGTCGGGCCTTGCTGAAAGGTCTTGAGGGCTTAGGGTCCATGCAGGGTGTAGGGCCGTGCTTTGCGGATATTTGGTTTCGGGCCTTGGCCATGGAGGGCATTGGCATCGGAGATTTTGGGATTTAGGGATCATGCCCTCACCTGACTGAGGACACTCCTCGTTCCTATGCAGATTCTGAGTTCTGTTATTTTGGGGTTAAAGAGCCACGGGGCTCTTGATCAGGTTGGTACATCAGGGTCATAGGATTTAGAAACTCAATTTTGGAGAATTATGTAGGGTATTTGGAGTTAAAGCACTTTTCAGGATATTTTGGTTCAGGGTAGTTGGGACTGAAGGTATGGGTCTAGGGTTTAGGACATGGGATCTGAGTCTCGGATATTTGGGGTTCACGTTTTGGGCTTAGATTTAGGGTTTAGATGTTAGTTTCCGGTGTCGTGGGCTTTGGGTTTTGAGTCTTTTAGTGAAGGGGCTTAGTCTTTGGGCAGTGCTCAGAACAGGAAGCCCAGAGTCCGCGCCTCAGCAACTTATTGTGACATCACTGCGCGACTCACGTTGCGAAACAATAAAACCAATGAGTGTATGTTGTCGCCCCCAGAGATAAGCGAAACCATATATATATATATATATGTTGTAATAAATAACGAACATTCTCTTGCAAGTATCGTTTGAGTCTCTCTGATAATAACCAGGACCCACCCTGTAACTGTACCCCGACAAAAGGGTATATGCACCGGAATAGTAGGCATCGCATCTGAATAGTAGGTATCCAAGGGAATTGACAAAGCTTCTTTAACTGAGGCCCTAAACCCTAAACCTAAAAGTCCAAAACCCTAAAACCCTAAACCCTAGAGGCCTAAAACCCTAAAACCCTAAACCCAAAAGTCCTAAAATCCTAAAACCCTAAACCCTGAAGTCCTAAAACCCTAAAACCCTAAACCCTAAAGTCCAAAACCCTAAAACCCACTAAAAACCCTAAACCCTAAACCGCAAGCCCTGAACCCGAAGCCCGACACTTCAGATCTGATTCGGCCGCTTGGATCCGCTTTCTGAGGCGCCGGCGCCTTTGTGTCCCTGACGACGAAGGGACCTCCAGCGATCGAATTGGGCCCTTGGAACCCTAAAAAGCTCTAGACCTTAAACCCTGAACCCTAAACCCTAAATCCTAAAAAGCTCTAGACCTTAAACCCTGAACCCTAGAAACTAAGGCCTGAGGTTCAGGGCAGACAAGGGAGCAGGGAACCCTAATACCCTGAGGTAGAAGGAGCCTTGGAATGTAAGGATCCAAAAAAGTGACCCCTATGTCTGAAACCTTCATGGCATCATGACCCCTCACACTCACACCTCGAAACCCTCAAACCCTCAAACCCCTATATTAAATCAACACACCGCCCAAACCCGTCAACGCACGAAAAATCGGGAAGTCTGCCGGGAATTCCCTTCTCTAGCGGCCTCAACTCTGGAATTTTAAGGATGCCGGGAGCCGACTCGAGGGTGTGGGTTCGGGTTGAAGTATACTATGATTATGATTACAATAAGGAACCCCCAAAATACTATAGGTAATTATTAAAGCCCCTATAGTACAGGGTTCAACATACTTGCTGCAATCTTTGATTGAAACCCTGGCTCAAATCCTATTCCGGTTCCCATTCCAGCCCAAAACCCCGAAGCTGAAACCACAAGGGTCTATACACAGCAGGGTTTAGGGTGTAGGGTTTAGGGAAACAGCAAGGGAGGGATCTTCCCACAAAGTCGTGATGAGTTTCTCAGTCGGCAGCTTCGCCTGCTAGTTCGCCCCATGCTGCCCTTCTTGCCCGTAGGTTACGTGCTCCCCAGTTGCGAGGGCCAGAGAATTGAGCGACGGTAGTGTTTCAGAAATTGGTACAAAAATAGGACTCTCGTAGTAGTCTCTCGTAGTAGTCCAATTTGTGCCTAGGGGTCAAGCTGGCAAGAGGGCAGCTCAAAAGCATGCTAAGCCCAAAAGCCTCCAAGTCTTCAAGTATGGATTTCAATATTCTTCACCTTCAGACGATACTCCGGCTGACAATAGTTACCAAGGTTTTCACCCCAAGCCACTACGGAAGAAGTAGCCACGCAACTTGGGGCGAACATGCTTGCCCAGCAAAGGGCAAAGCAAAGGCCGAAAGCTAGAACCAAGAATCTTCAAAGAAGGAGAGCCGAAACAAATGAGGGCTTCCGAAGACAAGGTCCTTATGTGGTGAATCTTAATGATGATTTTGGGACTATGCTGGAGTACCTCAATCTAAAACCAATAAAATATGTGACCCAAGAGGGCCCTAAAGTAGCGTAAGATCTAGTAAAACAGCAAATCGTTACTGAACCATGATGTTGAACCAGCCATAAAGCCTCGGCCCCAACTCTTGCCGAAGAAAACGCCATCACACCCAAAACCATTCCTGCACTTCCAAACCCCAAACCCTGAAAGTTCCTCAACCCAACTATTCCAGCAATCCCTCGCAGCATGGCCTTCCAGACATGGTGCTCGATGGATGGGATGGGGCCCAGGCGCACAGGACGCCAGAAACACCTTCACAGGTGGGATTCTAAAGCTTTCTTGAGCGGTCCAGGTCCAGAAAGGCAAGCGGGATGATGTTTACACAATCGGAATGGCTCTGTCGCTACGGGTCGTTAAACCCTAGACCCGAAACCCTGAACCGCCTAAACCCCACAGCCCTTAGGCCCTGCAATTAGCACCCTTTGGAGCTTACGGGTTTAGGAATGCCATGCCTGACGACATACGTTGTCGACGTTGGCTGCACGTCGGCGCACTTTCTGGTAGGCCTGTTCTAGGCTAGTACAGGGTTGTAAACGCTTGGCTTTCAAGGCTGCACCCTAAACTAGACCCTAAACCCTAAACCGAACCCTAGTTGTAGCACTAAGTCCTACACGAATATCTGGCTCGTGGGCCTTGAAAGCTGAAAATGCCAGGTGAAATAAGAGCTCGGGGCTCGTTGCTTTTAGGCTCCAGGTCTCTGTAGAGTTGCTGCTCTCAGGCATAGGGTTTCGGATTTAGGGTTTGGGGTTTGGAGTACAAAGTCTTCCAGATTTTGGTGGTTCAGGGCTTCAGGGCTTACTTATATCCGTCAAGACAATATAGCAACGTACCCTGTGTATATAACTCGATTGCTTAAAGCCCGCTGGGGGCCCCGAGGTATTCAGAGTTCCTCAATACCAAACCGCAAGACCAACGTCTCGAACAGTACGACAGGGGCCTGAACCGCCAGATTAGGACGGTGATTTGGGATATGTTATACAGACACTAGGCTGGGATATAAATTTTGGCCCGAATTTCTATAAGCCTCTATAGTGTACCAGCATCTTTATTTTGACGTGTAGGCAGAGGCCGGAATCATCACAAGCCAAATTCCGAGACCTTCCAAAAAACTGGACTGCCGAGAAAGAATCTGCTACTGTTGATGGAACTAGGTACGAATCAAAGAAGCATGTTAATTAACCAGAACAAGCATGCATCCTGCCATGCCTGAACCACCCTAAACCCTAAACCCCGAATCCTCTTTTCCATCCAAGCCCGGTGGAACCCTCAAACGCCGCCTTGCAAATGTGCGCTGGGGCGCCACCGGGGACTAGTCGATGAAATGGGCCATCCTTACAATCAGTTGGCGCAGAACATGAGTTTTGAAGTCAAGGTTCAGGGTCCCATCAAACGGGCCCCTATACAATCGTAGTAAGATATACCCCAAACCCGAGCTTAAGAGCTCCTCCACCTCCTGTTGGATGAGGGACAAGGCAAAAATTGAGAACCCGGCGTGTAAAGTTCAGGGCTTTTGGGCTCTTGAGGCTCGAGCGAGCGATAGTTCCACGACACGTCTACCCAAAAAAAAAAACATCCAGCGGATATCACAGGCGGCTTGCCGCCACGACCCACAACCCGACACCAGTCCGGCTCAGTTTTGGGATGCTCTGAATTGTGTCCATGTTGTGCGGAGTTGGAGGGGAAGGCAGAAGTCAAGAAAGCCCCTCTCGAACTACACCCCAGTATGCCGAGCTTGCCCGACATCCTAAGCCCGGAACCCTGATTGCTGAGCACAAGACCCAGAGATTGCTCGGGTAGCGGTCGCTATGGCTGGGCCTCAGAGCGAGGAGACTTGAACTAATGGCCTGCATCCTTAAACAGACATCGTGCCCCCGATGCTTTATCACCATCGTTCCACTGCATGCATGGTGGTGAAATTTGCTAAGTTTTAGGATCTCGAGCTCATGTAGCCTGATCGTCTTCCTCATTTCATCATCACGACCACGACGATCACGACCATCATCGCAAACCGAGACAGCGAAGTCATCACGCGCATAGAAATCCGAAGATTCTGTTTATGAAAGTTGCTTGGAACCCTGGATAACGAAGTGTTATTGCAAGAACTAGATTTCAACCCGGAACGTTCATTATGCTCATTTGACCGGAGCAACCCCTTCCCAACCCTGAACCTACCGATCCCTCACCCCCCCCCCCCCCCCCCCCCCCCCCCCCCAAACACACAACCACAACCACAACGCCCCCTACCCCCTCCAACCCAACAACAACACCACACCACCAACACCCCCCCCTCCNTGCCCTATAGCCCGCGAAAAGCAAGAGATTTATGAAAAATACGATCGCACACCGCGCCTTTCCTTGTGCGTTTCTGACGCAGCGGCCCCCCTTCCCAGCCCAGACCCCCCCGATCCCCCCCCCCCCCCCCCCCCACAACCCCCCTCCGCAAAAAGCCCCAATCATAAACCTCCACGTCCCTCATCCTGAAACCCAGATACCAAGCTTAAACCCTCAAACCCTCAGCTGCAAAGCCCTCAGCCCAATCCCTAGCCCAATCCCGCACCCCAATCCCAATCCCAACCCTAAACTCTAAACCCTAAAACCTAAACCCGAACCCCAAAGCCGCAACATGTTGGAATATCAACCTCCGCATCCCGAACCCTAGGCTTAGAACGAAAGTCCAAATCCTCAACACCCAAAGTCGCCCGCTTCAAGTATGCAAAGATTTTATGCAAATACAAATAATATCATCAACGAGAGTAATAACAAATTAATGACAGTAATAACAGTACAAATAGTTTCCTTCGGTGAAGAAGACCCGCTCTGCAACTCTTGGTGTCCCGGCCGCAGCAAACTGAAGTTCCTTCGGCTTTAAGGGTTAGGGGGTACTAGGGTTAAGGGTTTAGGGCTTCAGGGTTTTGAGTCAATAGCCTACTAGGGTTGAGGGCCTAGAGCTTTCGGAAACCCCAAACCTTAAACCCTAGCTTTAGCGATTGGGGTTTTAAGACTGCTGAGGGGCGCTGAGGCTTTCCATGTCCTGAACCCTAAACCCTCGCCTCAAAACTCTGAAGAACCTCTTCGTCGGTTGCAAATTTCAGACTTGCCTGCATCACTGACACGTTCATTATCATTTTTCGTCTTTCTATCGTAGCCATGAACTCATCAACATCATCATGAATCATGATCATAAATCATGCTCATAACCATCATCGTCATAAGCACCATCGTCAAGACCACGAGTTTTTCCCCGAACTCGAAGCAGACAAGATCTCTGTGTCCGTAACCCCAAACTGCAAATCTCAGCTCAAAGGCTAAGCCCTCAACCCGAAACCTTCAACGAAACAAGCCAAGCCCAAACCCGAAGCCCTAAACCCCAAACCCCTAAACCCTAAACCCCTACACCCTAAACCCCTAAACCCTAAACATCCATGGCCCTACCTGAAGGCCAGCAGTCGCGAAACATCCGACTTGAGGCGGGGAATTTCGCTGGAGTCCACCATCTCAGGGAGATGATCTCAAGGTTCCAGGTGTTTAGTATGCGTTCCATGGGTCTGTTTAATGAAATTCAGATTTGCTGTACAGTTCTTAAGGAAGCAAATTCAGGGAAGTAGTCATGATGAGCTAAAGTACACTAATCTACAAACATAGCATTTCTAACTATTCAAGCCCTTGTGCTAGGGTAGCCAACTCTCGCCTTTCCCAACAAAATTGCGATGGCGTACTTACTTCGCTACTACGGTTACTTGTACTATAATATTATTTGACGTCACTATATAGCTACACTTACGAGGCCAAGTAGCACAGGGCACTAACCCTAAACCCTAAACCCAGACCTAGCAGGAGACTCTATCAGGAGCCTACGCACCAGGGAACTAAGTGAACTGGAAGCCTCCCGCCCGGCACGTTCCGGGCATCGACAACTGAGGTGTCGAGCTCCTTCCATGGAAAACCCTGCGAACCCTAGAAGTCAAATCCTAAACCCTAATTTCAGCAGCTTCCAAGACTGGGGAAAAAGGGGAAGGGAGGGGTGTTAAGTCCGATTCAAGAGACCCGGCCAAAGCCTCCTGGAACTTTAAACCGATTCCCGACAGCTCCTTCCTTGAAAAAGCCTGGAAATCCCTGGTAGCAAAACCCTTCCCTCCTGGCAGGTGCCAAAGCAAACCCTCGCTTGAAACACCAACCCTAAACCCTGCTTCTGTACATTCTGAGCTTCTGGCCCGGATTGCCATGACATCAGCGGTCTGACAGGCATACACGGAGCACAGTGCAACTTAAGAGCTTCTCTCAAGCTTGCGGACTTCAGAGAGTTTATAAAGTTTAGGGTTTAGGGCCTAGGGCTTGTTTTGGGGTAACTCAAGGCTTAAGGCTCGGTGCTTTGGTGCCCCCAAGCCACAGTGGGCCACAGGGCTCAGCCTCAGCCGCAAGTTTAGAAGGAGGACGAATTGGTGTGCTGTAGGGGGCATGGGATCAAGTGATGTCTCGCATTTCGCGCGAAGGACCCGTTCCCAAATCCTGATCACGAAGCCCAAGCCCACATGACCAAAACAACTTGCTTTCCCAGGAATTTGAACTCCCGAGTCCGAACACCCTCTTGCCTGAAACCCTACTGCAACCCCTCGACCCTAAGAACCGAAGCCCCCAAAACCCTATCTAGTCCCCGGGAGCCTCGAACTGATGCTCACGGGGTAGTGGAGGCATGTCGCACCTGGGCGAAAAGCAAGACCAACGTCTTGGGTTAAGGGCTTATAACGGGCTTCAGGGTTGATGCAGGAAGTCATGCGTCACTGCGAACGAGCAATCGGACGCAGCACATACCTTGGTGGGAGTGCCAAAATAAGAGAGAAAGGGTGACCCAGCCTCTGCGGCCCTGTCTGGTGCGCTAAGCATCAGGTTACTAATTACTAAGGCGCAGTTTCTTTTTTGGGCCAGGGTGCGCCGCCCTGGCCACGTTGAGCAGGACAATCGCCTAGCGGCGAAGGCGAAACGGCAGCATAAGGGCTTTAGCAAAGATGCTGAAAAACCAAACATGCCACAAGGGGAAGCTCGAAGCCTAAAAGAGGCTTCATGATTGAAGCATGTGCCGCTGCCGCTTGCGATGTGCAAGCTTCTGGCGATTCAGTGGACATGCGATTCAAGGTTGATTTACGACTTCTACCCTCCAGCGCGGTATTCCACCATGCCAAGACATCACGCTAGTACTTCACACTACAATCAACTTCATAGTGCTTTTGTAGGCCGTGCTATCGTTTTCCGAGGCGCATGCATCAAACGACCCCCTAAGTATGGAGCACGAGACACTTCAAGCGTGACCCGTTGGGGGGGCAACTGCCAAAGCAGGTGTGTCTGTCAAATGAAGCGGGTTGCGCCTCAAATAGCCTCATCACCGTCCCTCCACGCACCCGCTGCCGACCCATGCTACAGCCATTTCAGCCGTCTTGCCGCCGATTAATGAAGGTTCCTCAAAGTAGAAGATGTAGGGCTTTGGAGTGTAATTGTATATCGACACTGAGTACCATTGGGAAATTTCAGTACAAGGTAGATCGGATTGAAAACCACAGCACAGTCCCTGTTGTACTCTCTAAAACCAAAACATGCTGGAAGTTCGATACCTCGCGAAACCCACTCCAAGCCCCGGCTCAAGACCCCGTCCATCTCCGACCTTCCGAAGAAAAGCATCTCGCAAGGTCTTCCGATCCAATCGGTCGAGTCAGCGCTCCGAATCTTGAACCCCATAAGCTCCCCCAGCCCGAAGCTGAAAACCCTAGATCCCTACCTAACCAGAAGCTGACAACCCGAAGCCGCAGCTATCCTCCCATGTGAAGGATGCAGGGAAGAAGATCCGCCGGTACCTGAATTCCGACGGCTTGAAGACAGAGTTTATCGAAAGTGGAGGACCCGGAGGGCAGGACGGGGAAGTGAGGACCCGAGCACTGTGTAGATGTTCGGTCACTTCCGGGCCTATGAGCCGATCCAAAGCTTTCATCAGCATGCCAATCGTGCTTGTGGTTAGGGTGCACAGCCCCGGGGATGGTTCTGTGTTTACGCTCTTATGCGCTTGTCAGTTGCCAAACGGGAGTACTGTATCCAGAAGCCACTACTGAGCATCCACGGGACGCAGAAGAAGCGAATGGATCGATGCTTTGCAGCCTGACTTAACCTTTTGTCTGCTTGCTAATCCTGCTGCAGTTGTCTCTGTGCGGGCACTTGTCCAGCTTCAAGAACTTCCGCAGCAGCTTGCAGCGTGTCTGGGCGATACTGGTACAGCTCACTCAACACTTTCGACCGACACCTCTTCCAACGGCTCCCGTACCCGGAAACTGTTCGGAAATCGCATCGATGTCTCTGACTAGCACTGTAAACGTCACCTCAGCCCGCCTACAGCTTCCGGGTTTCAAAGTCTTTCGGCTGTGCCCAGAAAGAAACATCACTATCCTCGAAGAACCTTACTTTTGACTCTTCTCTCGAAGTCGTCCGGTCTAGTCTAGTGCTGCTAAGCCAATGGCAGAGATAGCCATGAATGAAGAAGCTGTGACAATCTGGAAGTACGATCATGTCAAGAAGGGGAAGAAACATCTACGCCGCGCCTGAATGGCCCCTGACTCTCCCTGGAGCCTGAACCCCAATCGCTTGACCCTTAGAGTGTCAGAGATACGAGGGTCCCCGCAACTCCTTGAAACATAAAGACATCCCATCTTGCGAAGAAAAAACTAGAAAACCCGAACAAAAACCATCTTAGCACACTTTGAAATCCTTCCGAAACAGAAACCCTCTTGAAACCCTGTACAACTCAACAAAATCCCTTCAACAACAGTCTTTCAAAAAGGCAGCACTCCGAAGCTGCGCCGCAGGGAAAAGGCCGGGTCTTGATCGTAGAAAGATGAGAATCAAGGGGCTCCACAGGTGGGATGAAGGTAGGGGTGGTGATCCCAAGTAAGAGTCTTCAGAGAGGAGATCCTTAATCCTACCTAGCAGGCAGCTTAGATCTTTTGGCGTCAAGCTGTTTTGAGGGTTTCGGGGTTCGAGATGCGGGACGGGAGCTTTGGGCGAGGTGTGGGCCTTGTGGCTGATGAGCCGATTTTTAGGTGCAAGGTGAGTCTAACTAGGGCCATGCGGTGGTGAGGGTTTGGGGCTGAAGAAGTGTATGTGCAAAACTCAAAGTTATGCTCAAAGTGATACCCTCAACCCTATCCCCAAGCCCTTCACCCAACTGCCACCGAACTGTGCCGGGAATCTCGCGAGGTAGCCCTTGACGTTGCGCACGATAATCGTGGCAGCCTTTCATGGCACAGAAACTGATGGCCAAAGCTTGGGGCTTTAACGTCTGCAGTAGGGCCAGTAGGGTTCTTGATGCTGGAGACAGGGGCCACAACTACGAATCAACAACAACGCTATCGCCATCACCGTCCAAGCTTTCAACAGTCAAAGCCACAACAGCAGGTTTGGGGTCTGAGGGCTGGGGTTTGCCTTGAACCCCATATCTTCCTTGAAGCCCTAAAGCCCTAAACCCTAAACCTAAAGCCCTAAACCCTAAACCCTAAACCTAAAGCCCTAAACCCTATAAACACCAAAAGCCTTCAACTCGCTCTCTGTCTGCTTTCTCTTCTGCCTCCCGGCCTGGCGCACGGTACGTCGCTCCTTTCTCCTTCGCACCCAGCGTCTGACGGAAGACCTCAGAGAAGGGACTCCGAGAGTCTTCCAAAAAGGCCTTGAGTAGGGTCTAGGGTTTAGGGTTTAGGGTTTAGGGTTTTATGAGGGCATTCGGGGCGTTGCAGGCTTTTTTCCGGTGTTTGTACTTGTATCGGCCGTTCCGTCTCACCCGTACCGCTTGAGTGCCATTGGGCCTTTTGCCCTCAACCCTAAGCCCCACACCTTCTTGATTGGAGTTTGGGTCTAGGGTCTGGGGGCCCTGGATTTCGGGATCAGGAGGGGCTTACGCTTTACGGTCTGGAGGTTGGAGACGTGTAGGGCTGAGGTTTAAACACAAAGGGTTTACAGTGGGGTTTAGGGTTTGGGGATGACGGTCTGGGGAGAAGGGTCTGGTGACTTTCTGTCTTACGGGGCTGTTGCATGCTGACGAGGGTGTAGCCTTGCTTACCGGTGGCCCCAAATCCTACTTCAGACCCGTGATTCTCGGATTCCTACCATAAACACCTCAACGAAGGGGGCTTGCTAACCAGGGATCTACAGTAACTTAAAGCCCAGTAAACTCTGAAAGCACATAGCCCATTGCAAAAGACGCCTTAGTAATCAGAAGAGGTCTTCGAGGCAAGTCCTGGGGAGGCTTACAGACGAGTACCTACTCAATATCCTGAGGCCTAGATTTTTCTGTTGAGCGCAGAAGGGCTCCCAAAAGCTTGTGAAAAGGCGTTGCACGAGTACGGGGACAATACGACAGTGCATTGCCACACACAGTAGCGCTGCAGTTCGGGAAGACAACTTCCACCAAGCTTCTCAAGCAAAGGTAGCAAGACTTCCGGCTACCGACAGGACCTCCTCTGGCCGACGGCCTTTGGAATCATGTCCCGACAAATCTTAAGTTCCTAATAATCTTCCCTTACAGCCACAAAGATTTCTACTGCAAAATACCCCCAAACCCTGTTGTAAGA
Source organism: Symbiodinium sp. clade A Y106 (assembly GCA_003297005.1). Taxonomy (NCBI): domain Eukaryota; class Dinophyceae; order Suessiales; family Symbiodiniaceae; genus Symbiodinium; species Symbiodinium sp. clade A. The sequence continues at coordinate 42,782 of BGNK01004246.1, forward strand.
ATTAAAGACCTCGATAGCAACCTTAAGACTCCAGCTCGATCAGCTTGGAAGCACGGAGCGTCAACATCTCCTAAGAGAGGGCGCTGGCTTCGATTGGGCGCTTCGAAAAAATGGGCACCATGCACTTGGGCTTTGCGAAGCCTAAGCCCGGATCAGTAAAACACCACCTCCCCAAGCCTTGAAGTGCTCTGAAAACCCTAAACTTAGACCAATTCCCTGCCTGTGCTTCCTATTAAATTTCTCCTACAACTCCCAAAACCCTATTCTAATCCTTGAGGCCTTGTACTGCTGAAACCTGCACCCCACTCCCACTCCCACGCCGCAAGATCCCAGGGCAAGCCTGCATCTCCCAAACCCGGAACTGGAGGCTGGATCTCGTGTAGGCTTTGGGGTCTAGGGTTTAGGGTCCGGGGTTGTAGGGTTCAGGATTCAGGTTCAGGGTTTAGGGTTTGGGGTTCAGGCTTTGAACCACCGAAAGAAAGGAAACCCTGAACCCCAAACCCGATTCCGAAAGCCTACACCTACCTGGACCTGAACCTCCAGAAGCCCGAACTCCACGCTCTCTCTTCCCTCCTCAGCCTCCCCTGAACATGAACCCTGAACCGTAAAACCCTAAACCCTGAAACCCTAAACTCTGACAGCCGAAACCCTGAAGCGTAAAGCCTGAAAGCCGAAACTCTTAAACCCTGAAACCCAAAACTCTTAAACCCTAAACCCTAAACCCTAAGCGCTGGTGTCTCCTTGGCATTGAGAAGGAGGTCCAATCCTTCTTCCTCCGCCAGGAAATTCTGCACATACCTGGGTGGTCGCTTTGGGGTTCAGGGTTTAGGATTTGGGGTTAGGGTTTAGGTTTAGGGGCTTTGGGGTTTAGGGTTCAGGGTTTAGGATTTGGGGTTTGTGGATTTACGGGGTGGCTTAGGGGTTTAGGGGCTATGGGTTTAAGGGTTTAGAAGGCTTTAGATTTTAGATCTGCATGTTCAGGCTTAAAGGCTCAAACTAAGGGTCCTGAAAGCATCCGATGAGGGCGACCCAGCTCAAACCCAGGACCGGCAGGGCTGTGTGTTTGGGCCTCTTTGTTGCTCCCAGACTTGTTGCCAAAGCTGCATAGCCAGCTAAAGGTCTGAGTGTTTTCGGAAGGAGGTTGAGAGTTTGTGGCCAGGGTTCCACAGATGCGGCAACGATGGTTGCAACGATACAACATAGACGGACCAGTGTCAAGGCCATCGTTCATGAATGGGAAGATGCACCGTTTTCCCCACGAAAAAGCCGTGGAAAGCTTGCCTGTGGCTCCAAACAAAGATGTATCTAACAAACTTGTGTTGCAGGCAGCACATCAAAACGGATGCCCTTACAAGTGCCGAAGGGAACAACACCAACACTGTCAGAATCACCACCACGGCCCCAGACCAATTTCTCCGAGCCTTGGACGTTTGCATTTGCCTCTTCCAAAGGAATTTCCGGGCACACTTCTGAAGCCTCGGTCCGGAGCACAACTCTCATGGGAACATAAGGGCTACGGCTCAGGGCAGAAGGCTTAAGCGGCGCAGGTTTGGAAATATGTGCTACTGTACCGGTAGATTACTGTAGGAGATGTTCGTACATATCGATGCTTAGTGCTCGTGCTGACCTTGCCGATCGCCTCATTCGTCGCAGTACTATAGGGGCCTTAACAAGTAGAATAAGGTTTTGGAGCCCTTCTACTGTAGTTATAAGGGACCCCCAAAACAGTTTTGGTAATTATATAGGCCCCTATAGTATAGTATAGTATAGTACTGACAAGATTCGGCACTGGATACGAAAGGCGATCTTCAACATGTGTTACTCCACGCTTCACACACACGCATGGTCTTAGCATCCCCGTAACAAAAACAGATAGTTCTTCGGTATGCGTAAGAATGCAACCAGTCCCAAGCCGGCAGGCGCGACGAATCGGCACATGGCGGGATCAAATAGTTATAGCAATAACCCGAAAAAACATAATAACAATAATGGTAGTACTAGTAGTAACAATAGTAAAAGGAATGTCTGCGTATGCACTAAATACCGATGGCAAGCAAGGCAAACTGGGAAAAAGGCACGGAAACGCTGAAACATCAATGCGAAGGGTTGAAACCTACATGGGAGCTTCCGAAAATTAGGGGGATACCTTAGTTTGGCTTATAATAAGGATCTTACTATAATAAAGATCTTACTATGTTTGGGTACTATGTTAGGGTCCTCTATTCTCGGACACTCCCATATATGCCTCAGACCCTAAACCCTAAACACTAAACCCTCAATTCGAAGCAAGCTAAAACTGAACCTGAAATCCACTTGTCACAGCTACACTTCTCGAAACCGAATACTTTAGGAGCTGGCATAATGGCACTGTTCTCCTTCCTTGCCTGGAGCTGGTCCTGCAACCACGGTTTAGGGTTCAGGGTTTAGGTGGTCTGGCTCCGGGCTTCGAAACTGGGGGCTCCGGAGCTCCCCCAAAACCCGAAGATCGGGCTTGGGATGAGACGGATGAAAGGGCTTCTTACGTTGATGATGGTCATGATTGTTAGTGTTACTACCATTACTGGTTGCTATTGCTACTACGTTATTACTACTGCTATTTCAGTGTGAATAATAATATCAGTAATTGCTATAATGATTAGGCACCGGATCTCCGGCTCCGGCGGCAAAGTCCCGGGCGGAGGATGGGGCTCTGGGAATTCGCTTTCTAGGGCCTGATAAGCAGACTAGAATAGTAATGGTAATAAGAGTAATAATAAACATCATACTAATGAGAATACTGTAACAGTGATGTAGGTTTCTCAACCCTGAAACTCTAATCTGAATAATGTCGTAGTGTTGCCGTGCTTCGCTCCGCACAACAATACCAAACCCGAGAATCTCAAGAACAGCACCTGCGCAGGGATGTTTTCTAGTTGAGGATGCCGCCTGCGTCCCAGAGAACTACCCAACGACAAAACTCTGAAAACCCCAAGCAAAACAAACCTCAAAGCCCTCAAAGCCCTTCGGCCCGTCTGCCCCTCTAAGCTCCTGAAACCTGAAGGCTTCACCCTGAACCCCAAACACCAAGGCTTCAGCACTAAACCCCCAACCCCACCCCATGAAACCGCAAATCCCCAGGTCGGAGTATGAAATCCCCTATAGGCGCCCTGAACTCGCAGACTCCTGAGCCCTTGAACCTCGGACGCCCTGGGTTGATGGGTTGAGGGTTTAGGTTCCTTTAGAGGAACTATATGGGTTCCTACAAGGCTTTAGGGTTTAGGAGGGTTTTAAGTTAAATAAGTATGCTTTAGATGGGCTTCTAGAGCAGCTCGGACCCTGAACCACTAGTAGGGTTCAGGGGAAAAGGCCGAACCGCTTGAGCTCCAATCTTGCGAACTCCCGCGCACTAAACTCCCAAAGCCCTGAACCTTAAAGCAGCTTGGGCCTAGGATTTAGAGTTTAGAGTTGAGGGTTCAGGGCAAAGGGCCATAACACGGACAGCACTAAACTAAACCCTGCGCCCCAGAACCCTAAACCCTCAACGAACTAAACCCTGAACCCCGACGCTCGCAAAGCTCCTTCAGGGATCGCGCCTTGTACACCTGCTGAGTCACAGATGCTGCTGTATGAGGGTTTTTGGAACTGTTTGGGAATTCGGAAGCTGAGGCTTTAGGCTGTGTTTTTCGGTGTGGGTTTTTTGAAGTTCTTCCGGGGTCTTGGTCCCTGGGGTTTTGGACTGGCTCATGGCGTGCGTTAGCCCAGGAACTGGGAGGTTTCCGAAGATTAGGGGTACCTTATTTTGGGGTCCCTATAACAAGGATCCTACTATTTAGGGTCCCCCTATTTTCGGACACTCCCATATGGCCCTTATATACTGTGACGAACGGTAACGAACGGTACAAAGGGCCCTTATACACCCTGATACGGTAGATATGCTAGGCCGCGAGATGCTGCCGCTGTATATCCCAGTGGCAGACAGGGGAACTTTGGGCTGTTGCTGGAGTCTCACTCGTAGCCGAACTGAATTCCTGTTACTTTGCCTTTCTGTAAGGCCCAAAACATCCCTAAAGCTAGACAAAAACCTTCCTTCTCAAATCCTCATGGGCGCACTCGGAAGACGGGAAGCCCTCTCACTCTCGTTGCCCACAGCACTGCCTAAAGCCTAAGCCGTGGCATCTCAGGCCCGCACTCTCCAGCCCCCTTGTATAGCGAAAGCGGCACCTCTCGCAGATGTCGTGATTCGCGCATCTTCCATGACCCCGCTCGAGAAACGGTCAAGCTAACCCTAAGCCCGAAACTCGTAACACGCTAAAAGCCCAAAGCTGTTCCAGTCGCATCAAGTCTCGGACCGATCGTGAGGGTTTCATTTTGCTCGGCAGTTTCATGGCCCTTCTTCTCATTCCAAGCCAGGGTTTAGGGTTTCGGATTCAGGGGCCTTTTGTTGGATCAAGGAGTTATCAAGGAACTCCGGGGTGAAGTATCGTCGAGTGCGACTTTCGGGTGATTTTGAGATCATAGAGCCTAGACCAAACGCCCCGCAAAGCCCGAACGAACAAAAGCAAAGCCTGGACCCCTAGAACGTAAACACAAAACCTCAAGGCCCTAAAGCTTAAACTCTAAACCCAAAAAGGTCAATCCTGATGATGTAACTCATCGGACCCGGGTGGGGATCTGGTACGATAGGCAGCAGGCCTCCTCAAAGTCCAAAGCGTGCAACGAACCTGAACCCCCCAAGCACAAGACCTGATATAGTATATAGCGGTCGGAATAGCGAGTAAGAGTATCCTCCCTATGATGCTATAAGATACCCTAAGAACTAAGCGAAACCCTAATCCACAAGCTTCCAACTATGAGTCCAACTATACCCGACGCAACATCACCAGAACACGTCAGGGACCCCCTTCAAACCCTCCGCCCTGAAACCCCAGGGCCAGTAAGCCTAGACCCTAAATCCTGATCGCTATACCCTTAGCTAATCCCTCAAGCCCGAACCGTAAACCCTGAACCCTAACCCTGAAAACCCTACGGCTGTAAGCCTCATCACTGAATCTTAAACCCGACACCCTAAACCTGACCAAACTGTCCGGAGACATACACCAGGTCCATGGCTGCAGTAGGCCGACTTGGTGTAGAGCTGCCGGAGCCTGGAAACGTTTGTGAAGCTCTGCAGGGCTCTCATGCTGAGCCGTAAGAGCTGCAGGGATCTTTGAACTGAGGAAGCAGGCTTTGTAAGATGAGGCCTGGGATGAACTCCTAAGGTGGAAAGGTGGAAAGGGGTACTAGCTAGAGGTAGTAAATTAAAGAAGAATTTTCCCTGACCTCAAATAAGACGACCCTCACAAGGACCCCTACACTACACGCCGCTCCTTTTGCGCAATCCCCCTTTGACCAGGAATCAAAGAAAGAAACATGGCCGAAATGATGACGTTTACATTGCTGTAAACCCTACCGAAATCCGAGACCCTAAACCCCGAACGCTGAACCCTAACCCATAAACCCTGGCCCCAAACCACGCACCCTCAACTTTAAGCTCTAGCTCCAAACGCTACACCTCAGCGTAGCAAACCGTCGTCTCACACTGAGGGCCATGCTCGTCTGCGGCCTGCAGAATGCAGGGAAACGTCAAATCGCTATTCTGCCCAAATTCACTCTTTAGGGTGCAAGGTTCTGGGTTTAAAGGCCGGCATTGCGCACTTCCGTCCGAACCGCTACACCAGGGAGCCCGGAACAACGCATCCGAAATGCGAAGCCCTTTCAGAGCTCCCTGCATAAGACTTCCCAAGCACACATCACGAGCACAGTAAAACCCTCGACAATACACCCTGGACCCTACACCCTAAACGCTTCACCTTAACCCTCTGACGCCCAAACGGCCTCTTTCAGTAAAGAAGGCGCTGACAGCGGAGAAGGCAGGGGCTTCTCGCGGAAGAGGATCGCGCTGGCCTTTAGGGCTTAGGGCTCTAAGGCGAGACCCTCCATCCTAAGACATAGGGTTTTCTGAAACTGCGGGTCTTTTGTACGCTTTCAAAACCCAAGAATCACGAAGATCACCGAATGCTACAGCTCTCCGAGAAAGCAATCCGAAGGTCTCACCAAGCCCTACATCCCTAATGTAGGGGCCTTCATAATTAGAATACGGTTTTGGCGTAGAACAAAAACCATAGTTCCAATAAGGAACCCCCAAAGTAGTATAGGTAACTATTAAGGCCCCTACAGTACTCTCACGCCCTGAGCCATGAAGCCTTGCCAATAAAAACCAAGAGGTTCCCAGACTCCATCCAGCCCCCATTCACTAAATGCTAATGTAGCAACTTACCTTTATTAGGGTTCCTTTAAAGGGGTCTATAAGGGTTACTATAAGGGATCTATAAGGGTACTATAGTAATGTAGGAACCTGATTAAGAAATCCTGGGGGCCTATAACCCCCAAAATAGTAGGCTTCATATAAGGAACCCTAATGAAGGCCCAAGGTTTCTGAATCAGGTTCCTACATTAAGCTCTCAAACCTTAAACCCTATAAACTCCCTGGTGCTTAGTAGGGAAGGGGGGAATGGATCCCTGTAGTAGTCTCTTTATAATCCTCAATAGTAAGAACCAGACAGCAAATCCTACAAGCCCTGAACAATCGATCCGAAACCCTGCCGCAAACCTTGAAACCCGAAGCACTGCGTACCAGTTTCCTGCATGGAATGCTGCTGTTGCTGATCGCTCACCCTAATCCTGAAGCTCGAACCCATTGAACTCAATGCCTAAACATAAGGGGTTTGAGGTTGGGGCTAAGTGGATAAGTTTAGAGTTTAAGGTTTAAGTTCAATATTTGATGCTCAAGTTAAAAGCCAATGGGTTCCCCCCAACCCCAAACCCATTCAAACCCTAAACTCCTAAACCCTAATATAAACTAAACTCCTAAACCCTAGAATACACTAAACTCCTAAGCCCTGAACTCCTAAACCCTAAAATAAACTCAACTCCTAAATAAACTAGACTCCTAAACCCTAAACCCATCCATAAGGAGGGGTTCATTGCCTCGCTGTTGGCTGCAAAGCGCTTGAAACTCTCCTCGGCTCTTGGGCTCTTTGAGTCTGTTTAGGGTTTAAGAGCATAGGGTTTAGGGTTTAGGGGTTTAGGGGTTCGGGGTCTAGGAGTTTAGGGTTTAAGAGTGTTGGGTTTCAGGGTTTACGCTTTCAGGGTTTAAGAGCTTAGGGTTTCAGGGTTTATTTACGCTTTCAGGGTTTAAGAGCTTAGGGTTTCAGGGTTCTTAGGGTTTAAGAGCTTAGGTTCTAGGAGTTTAGGGTCCAGGAGTTTAGGGTCTAGGAGCTTAGGGTGCAGGGTTTAAAGTTTAGGCTTCAGGGTTTAGAGCTTGAGGAGTTTAGGGCTTCAGGGTTTGAGGGCTTTCAAATTTTGGGGTTTAGGGTTTTTTTATGTTTAGAGTTTAGGTCTGGGGGTGTTTGGCTTAGGAAGTTATCTAGTACCCCTACAAACTCCTACACCAATCCCAATAACCCACCTACTTGCCTAAGTTCTTCCGGCAATTCTGAGAGAAAGTGTATGCATGTGCAGATTACTGTGAGACTGGGAATCCACCAATAAATTGAGAAACTGTGGCATAACAGGAATCACGGGGGCGCCCGGCACCCATACGCAGTGTTGTGCGTTTATGGTTCCATGGTACAAGTACTGTGTTGGCCCTTCAAAGCTTTTGAACAAAGAAAATAGGATCCTCTGCTATATGGGAAAATTATAAAAGGTCTCGCAGGGCCGACAAGAGTAGCATTCCTCATGTCCAACCGAGTGTCGGCACCGCCCAAGTTCGAGTGAGTCTTCTTGATTTGCAAGACCGGCCTGCCGTGGTCTGGGACTTGCAGCTTGGGTTCTTGGAATCCCTAAGGTTTAGGGTTAACACCCTAAAACCCCAGAACGCTAAAACTCTAAACCCGTAACCCAAAAACCCGGAAACCCCAAAAACCATGGGTCCTGAAATCTGAAAACCCCAGACCCAAACGAGGTCTGGGGGTTGAATGGCGTAGGTACCTCGGATTTCAAGTCTCACAGCATCAGAAAACTGGAACTTCAACATCGGAAGTTCCGATAACTGCTTTAAATTTCGAAAGTCTAAACCCGAGAAAACCGGAATCCTGTTACCCGACAACTCCAAATCCCAAGCTCATACAACTAGAAGGGTCATTGAGGCGCATTGGGGTGGTGGATCGTGGAGAGCCTTACATTTGGGCTGTGTTTGGTTGGGTATTAATCAAGGCTTCCGGATTGGTTTAGGGTTTAGGGCTAGGGTTAAGACTTCCGGATTGCCTGGTTGAGGTTGCAGGGTTTTGGGGTTTGGCAGCTGATGGGGTTTTAGAGCTCGGGGTTGCGGGGCTGAGGCTTTAGGACAAACCTGCCTGAAGAATTGAAACCCTAGGCCATCCTACAGCCGGAGTAAAACTGCCAACTTGATGTTTGTAGTCGCGAAGGTGTCGTCATATATACATATATATATATATACACACACTATATTCACTGTATATCTACATCCATCCAGAAACCTCAAAGCCCCGAGTCCATCTCAGCAAGGTTGAAGCAGCTCGGATGCTTCATCTAAGCGAGCTGCAATCACAAAAGCAACCGGAAACAACAACCCACCCCCGCCTCCCACCCCATAGCATAAAAAACAAGCAAGAACCGGGCTTCTTCTTGTTGATGTGCCCATCGGCGCCGTCTGAGCCAAACCCGAATGAGCCGAAGTGCTCCTGCTGGAATCATGCATGGCCTTCTGGAGAAAAAGTTAGAACAATCAGGATATTTTTTGGGGGGTATCTTGTCGTAGAGTTATTCTCACCAATCCGGAATTACTAGAGCACTCAAAGATCAAGATGTCTAGTGTTTCCGGGCTTTACGCAATCAGGTGGTTCGGATTCGGGATTGAGGGTTTAAGGTTTACGGTTTAAGGCTCAGCATTTAGGGGTGTAGATTGTAAATGTACGACCCTTCATGTAAGCAGCTACCTTCAACATAGGTACCATTCAAAGGAACATCAACCTTAGAACTACCTCTATATCACAAAGACTCGTGGCTTGGCATTCGGGAAGAACTGGAGTTCGGCGCGCGTTGGGATTACGGATTTAGAGTGGAGGGCTTGCAGAAGAGAGGTCTTGACAGTTGGTGATGGTATGCCCTGATACTCCCTGATATAGGGGCCTTAAGAATTAGAATAGGGTTTTGGGGCCGATTATACTATAATAATTACAAGAAGGAACCTCAAAATATAGTAGTGGCAATTAATTCAGGCCCCTTTGTTATACGTCTATACTAATCAAGCCCCGGGCGAGAGCTCCCCAAGAGAATCTGTGCCGCAGCTGCGACGATTCCCTCAAGAAACTTTTTTGCCGCCTTATCGGATCGTTATGGGAACCAGTAGTAGCAGAGGAGCCCTAAGCCCTAAACCCTAAGCCCTAAAGCCCTAAACCCTAAACCCTAAACCCCTAAACCCTAAGCCCTAAACCCTAAACCCTCAACCCTAAACCCTAAACCCTAAGCCCTAAACCCCTAAACCCCTAAAGAGAGCTCCTCGTCCGTCAGGACTCGGAGGTCCAAGGCAACCAAAGACTTGGCGATGTTCAGCACGTAGGACTCGCAAGGCTGGGCCAAGATTAGTAATAGTCCGCATAGGGTCGAAGGTTCTATAAGGATCCGATCAGCATTCCGCACGGGTTTAAGGACATAGGGGGAATGTTAATTAGAAGGTTTGGTGTGAGGTGCTGCAAGAGGATACCATGCCCAAATTCTGACTAGCGTGCTCTTGGAGGCGCTGCTACAAAATCCAAGTATCGTGGTTGCATCGCTTATACTCAACTGACAGAACTTCCAAACCGACCTGGGTTTCGGTGATTAGGGTTGAGGGGTCTGAGTCTAAGGTTTGGAGTTCAGCGCTGGAGACCCTGTGGTTGAGGGCTATGTACACGATCGTTTAACAGAAAGATGGCTTGCCACTTACCAAGGCAGCAACACCAATGTAGAAGCCTAGGTAGTCAAGTAGAATACCCAAATTTGCACACTACCCATCTCAGAATACATTGCAGCAATGACTGCACGGTTTGTGAAGCATCCGAAAGACGCATCTTCAACAACAACACTAAATTCGGTACTCCTCTCAAGGCATCGAACTAACACATGCGGGATGCCTATACCTAGTCTTCATTTCGCCTCATACTCAACTTCAAGCCAAACGACTACGCCTCAACCCGAACCGTTGGTCCAAAACCAGTGCCTGGTACTCAGGTTGGCTTGTGATTGGGTTCCTGCACAACTGCCAAAGGCTTGAGATGAACATGGAATTATGGGCCTTCAACTTCAATGTTCAGGTTGATGTCCTCAGGCTTTAAGTTTTGCGGTCTCGGCTACAAGCCTTCGGGGACAGGGTTTTGAGATTTTGCGCTTGCGTGACTCATCCAACAAGACGAACGGCAGAGACCCTAAACACTTTGGGCTTGAGGTTTAGGGTCTAGCTCTTTTTCAAGGGGCCTCGTTTCCGCCTGCGTACAACCCAGTGCGAAAAGCCAACAATTTACAAAACTTGCACCCTTCAGAGGGTTTACAGTAGAAGCCAGAAAGTTGGAACATCATTATCCTCATGCCCTTAAGGTAAAGTAGAAGGGATCCTAGCACCAATCCTCCTAAAGCCATGTTCCAACTTTCTGGGGTTCGCTGTAGGCTTGCGGGGTTCGTACCTAAACCCCTGAACCCCTACGGCCCGAAGGCTTCGGGCCCTGAGCGCTTTAGCTGCCACGGGCCGTCTGCCGATGGAAGGCCTGAGCCCTAAGACTTTCCAACCCCACCGCGCTAAACCGAAGGTAGTATGGAGGGTTAACACTCAGAATAGAGTTTTGGGGCGCATGAAAGATCATGAAAGTATGGCTTCTCTCGAATCAGAAGGAATACTGGTACTAAGTATGTCGACCCATGTATTAATTTACATTAAGCTCTGAACAACATCTTCCAAGAGGCAAAACTGTTGTGTGGCACTGTGCACGTGATCATGAATTCTTGTATCTGTTGCCGTTTGGGTCTCAGTCTCTAGTGAAACTCTGCAAACCGTATTCATGCAGTCTAAGCCCTCAGCCCTAAACCCTAAACCCTTAACCCTAACCCTGATAACCCTGAAGGAATGATCGATCTAAGCGGCCCATAGAGCGATATCCACTCGAGCACTGGTGGACAGGATGCCCCTTCCACGTCCCTCCACTTGGCCAAGAGGTTCCTGAGAAGGTTTAGGGTCTGGAGTTTTGGGGTTTAGGGTTTAGGGGTTTAGGCTTTTGGGGTTTGCGGTTTAGGGGTTGAGGGGTTTAGGGGTTTAGGGGTTTAGGGCTTTGGGCTTAGGGTTTGGGGTTTGGGTTGCGAGTTTCGGGTTTCGTCAGGCTGTTGTTGACCGGTGTTTGTGTGCTCTGCTTAGGAGGGGTGGGAGGCCCGCCGGGTGGTGTAAGCCTGGAAGTCATAGCGAGAGCACTGCGCCGCGGCAAAGAAATGCAGGAGTAGGAAAGCGAAGTGAGTCTGCAACACACAGGACCCCTTAAACCCCAACGGTCTGTCCTTCACAAGACAGAACCCTCAGTCTCGAACCCCTAATCCCACCTCAAACCCGAAACCCTGAAACCCTAAAAACCCTACTAAACCCTAACACCCCATCGCAAGCCGATTTGGGGGATTTGTTAAACAGGCTGGTGGTCTCTTTATCTGTTACTAATACTGCCTAATTTATTTCACCCTCATAAGGATCCCTATATACAGCCCCTGAAAACAGAAACCCCAAGAAAAGAGACCACCGACCTATATAAGGGATTTGTGGTTCAGGTGTTGCCTTGGCGTTATTGAAACTTGGAGAGGGAAAGAACAGCGAAAATATCTAAAACACGTTAGCGGTTTATGGGTTTATGGTTTTTGGCTTTAAGGGGTTAGGGTTCTTAGGTTTGGACTTGGGGTTCCAGGTTGACGGTTGAAGGTTCAGAGTCTGCGAATACTATAGGGTCCCTTTAAGGGTGTCTATAAGGGCTACTACAAGGGATCTATAATAAGGATACTACAATATAGGGGCCTTAAGATAATTAGAATAGGGTTTTGGTGCCCAGTATACTAGAAATAGAATAGGGAACCCCCAAAATAGTATGGGTAATTATTTAGGCCCCTGTATGACACCCTGGGCCAGCATCTACTCCCGTCTGAGCAAGAACAGTGTCAGCCATGGAGCTGCAAGAATTTCCTCAATGCCTCCCTCAACCCTAAACTCTAAGCCCCACTCAACCCATGCCAAGCGTCTTGTGGAGTAGCAAGCTTTTCAAGTGAGTCATCCTCAAGGGCGACTTGCTTCAGTGGGATTTCTATTGTGAGATCTGTCATTGTTCAAAGGCTTAAAGATCTGCGGGATGTGACAGCTCCCTTGTCAGGATACGGGATGCAGAGTTTGTGCTTGTAGATGCTTGCCGCTTGCATAGCGAAAGCTCCCAGATGCAGAAAGCTTGAAGTCCCGCTACACCCCAAACTCCCGGCTAGGACCCACTATGCCCTGAATCTCGGTTTGACTCCAAGACTTGCACACCTTCCACCCGAAAGCTTCAGCCCTACACCCTTCAGGGTTTAGTGTTTCGTGGTCGAGGCCCTGGACCAGAAAGCCCTACGTTAAATTAGGTCTGTGTTGTGGCTCAGACATACTACTTCCCCATGTCCGACCCCAAGTGCCACCAACTCTCCTGCCGAATTAAAGACTCCATGAGGCTTTCGGGCTTAGGGTCTAGGGTCTTGTAGAAGCCCTTGAAAAGAACGAGCCTGCTCCAAAGATCCGGTGGCGGAAGCGCCGACAAACCTCAGAAGCCGGCGTTCAGCGCTGAGACGGGGTCTGGGGTTTTGCGCTTGAGATGAGACGGGGGGATAGGGCTTAAAGTGCAGGCTTCGGGGTTCGGGGTGTAGGGTGTATATCAATGGGTGTAAAGCTTAGTTAAGGCTTTAGGGCTTGAAGGCTTACCCTTCCACACGCAGTCAGCTCAAGGCCTACAACAACACACACCAAGAAGGTAAACGTAAAACGAAAGGAAGAAGCCCAGAGTAGTTTCGTAATTATGGTATACGGAGGCCACACGGGGATGCTATAACTACTGACTCAGACAGACCTCTGGGGTTGAGGTTTAGGGTATGCAGTCCAGGAATTTAGGTATATTCAAGGTTTTTGTTCGGAGTCTTAAGGTATGATATCGCGATCCAAAACTGCGGATATCTGGGATGAGGGTGACGACTGTGAGAAAACACAAACAATCTAAGGATCGCGTTCATGGCTGTGCCTCAGGGTTCAGGGCTCAGGTCAGGTTTCAGGCAGAGGCTACAGTTACTCGATTCAGGGATGCGGCTCCGTGAACCCGCTCCCCCGAAGTGCCTACACCTTTAACGTCTCCTGCCTCAAACCCCGCCGCAAGTGACTTCTCCCCAGTTACCCTCGCCAGTGTAGTAGCGTGGATGAGGCACGAGTTCGTCCACCGGCTGTAGTATATAGGTGAGGGATAGCAGACAGTAACGTTGCTCGCGGCTATCAATTACTCCTCAGAAAGACCCGCAACTTGGTTTCCCGCTGCAATAGCTGGCATCCAGTTTCCATAGGTTGGACGCGAAGGTGAGCACCTCGAGGCTCAGAGTGTCTAGTGTAGGGGCCTGAATAACTGGGGTTTTTGGGGTATCCTTAGTGCAATTATGTCAAGGAGCGCTGAGGAATAACATTGCTAATTCGTCAGGCTCCTGAATTCTTTATTGCTCCCTGACACGTTTGATGGGATGTTAATGTAGAGGCCTGAACAACTAGAATAAGGTTTAGGGCTCAGCATTGCGACCTCGAGACGGCAATGGCTTCAGGTGGTGAGCGCATTCTTCTGGCTTGCTACAGCATTTGCAGGACTGGAGGCTCGACTGCAGCACAAGAACTCATGGCTGCTCTGGAGTAGGGTTTAACCAAAAAAACCCTCACGACTCCTAATACTTGTCCTGCGCAAATCCAAAGTGCAACTTGCTGTTGGGTGTCCCATGTCATGTCACCCTCAACCCCGCACCTAAGGTGGAGCCTTAAACCCAAATCGCTTAAACGCGATGCCCTTCACCCTGAACGCCAACTCCTGCAATCTCCCTCCGCCCTACTCCGCCTAACCCCTTCTCCCTCATCCCATGCCTGGGCTTCCTCAATCATGAACTATGTTCCTTTGAAGCGTAAGGTAGGAACCTGATTAAGAAACCTTGGGCCTTTATTAGGGCTCCTTATATGAACCCTACTATTTAGGGGTTATATGCCCAGGGTTTTTTAATCAGGTTCCTACTGTAGTCTAGCTGGGGCTCAGGTACACCTTCAAACAGTGCAGGAAAGGCAGCCCGCACCTCGCCCAGAGCCTCGCAGGTCAAAGGCGCGCCGGAGAGAAGGAGGACCTGCCAAGAAATTCCAAGGCCCCTTGAAGAAGAAAGGATGTTTCGCTCATCCCTGGTAGCTATTGTCATGATTATGATTACCACTATTGCAATTACTACGACTTCTATCATGGTCATTATTACCAATGCTAGCGCCAGTACCATTGCTATTGTTATTGCTACTGCTAATGCCAGCGCTAATGGCAATGCTTCTGCTATGACCATGACAATGGCTATGACGATGACTATGACTATGACTAGTAGTAGTAGGCCCCCCCCCCCCCGACCAACCACCCCCCTCCACATACTCCTCTAACACACATCGTTACAGTACTTTCGTCATGTCGGAACATCTTATGAGGCTTAAACGCACGCCTGGGTTTTTGAAAAATCCAGGCGTC
>BGNK01004247.1:0-47500 GCA_003297005.1 Symbiodinium sp. clade A Y106
GTGATCTTAACATCTTTCAGGTTAACTGGCTCCTTTTGTTTTGGTGCTTCAATCTTTTGATTTCAGGATTTCGGGCTTCATGGTGTGGGTGGGTGGGTGTGTGTGTGTGTGTGTTTGGGTGTGTGTGTGTGTGTCTCTGTTTTTGTGTTCGCATTCATTGCCTGTGCATGTCTTGGTATGGAGGCTAAGTACTTGACTACAATCTGAAGATCTACCGGCGCACAGTCTCTGCATCTACCTACCTCTTTCATAAGTCCATCCATGCATACGTACATACGTACATACACACTTACATACGTTATACCGTTATACATACATGCATACATACATACATACGTACATCCGCACATACATGCATAGACTGACTGACCGACAGACTGACTGCCTGCCTGACTGACTGGCTGATTGACTGACTGCCTGAAGAAATGACATACCGAGATTTTCTGCGAGTGTATGCGTGCACGCCTAGTGCGTGTGTGCATGTATGTACCCAAACATTCATGTATCTGTATACCTGTGGTTCCATATATGTGAGTATATTCGTACCAAGCACGACGAAGCCTACAGCCGAAGGGACCAAACCTAGCCACGGCCAGACTTCAAACTTCTAACCAAACCCAAAGCTGCCCTGCAGTCCCGTGACCTCAGCGAGCTTGCAGGTCTTCAGCCAACTCTTATAACCCTAACCGCTATTTGTAGCCCTACGATGGCACATCGTGAACACTGGTTTAGGGCAGTGACAGTTTCGACTTGCACTGCGATGCTATCTGAACTGTGAAGATTCTACATACATCTTGCAGGTTCCTTTATGCGTTTCGTATAACAGCCGTCAAGAGGTAGGCTCTCTGGCATTCAGGCAGCCTTACTTGGAGAAACAGGCTCAAGTAGAATCGGCAGGAATACAGCTACTTAGAGGCTCAGGGGACTTAGTAAGTCGGTTATAAGTAGAGTTATAAGTACCCTAAATGGAGCTACCCCAATTATATCCCTACTTCTAACCTAAACCCTATGGATCCTTAAAGGAACCCTAGAAATCCCTTAAATGGAATTATAGCCCGACTTATAACCGACTTACTAAGTCCATGGCAGTTTTTGCTCGAGGTGCTTTGGCCCGAAGATTCATGCCCTAGGGGTCCAAAGGACCCATAGTGATATCCCTACCTTATTTGGGCTTCAGTATAAGGAGGTTTACATGGGATATCCCTATCCTATTTTTTGCTTATGTGCTCTTGTAAGGACCTGATAATTGGGTACTCGGTTTTAGGATCGTAGCTACGTAGCTTAGGATTTTGAAGAGTACATGGGAGTTTCCGAAATTAGGGGAGCCTAATATAGCACCCTAAATACTAGGATCCTTAGTATAAGGACCCCAAAATGTACCGATATAGTAGAAGGTAGGGTTTCCATATTATGAATTACTATTATGACTTCCGATATAGTAGAATGTAGGGTTTTCACATTAGGAATTGCGATTATGACTTAGGGAAGTATCCCCCATAACAGTACAAAGGACCCTTTGGGTCAGGTATTCCAGGCCCTCACTGGCCGGTTCAGTCGATAACTTAGGGTTTAGGGTTTAGGATATCCCTACCTTAGTTGGGCTTCAGTATAAGGAGGTTTATATGGGATATTCCTATCCTATTTTTTGCTTCTGTGCTTTTTTGGGGGCCCTAAACGTATAGTGCTACCCTTAGTTGCTGGGTACCCTTTCCTCAAAATGTTGAACCTGTTAACAATGTTAGGATGAAGTAAACCCCGAAGGCTAGAGTCTATAGAGGTTGCCTACTCAGCTACAGTGCTAAGTACTTAGTATTCACGGCCCTCTAGTGAACCAGTCCACGTACCCAAATAGAAGGGTTTTAGGTCCCAAATTCCATGATCTGACTGGCTTTTTGCGCCTGCAAACCCGACTATTTGGGTTCTTGGACCCTGGGGGTCAGTCTATAGAGAACCATTTCTCAAGGAACTCCGTGGCCTCACGGTGACTGCCCGGAGACTCCAATATCCCTTGATTAAGGAATGTACCTTAAACCATATTAGGAATCCTTAATTAAGGGATATTGGAGTCCCTGGGTGATGTCTGCAGACAAGCATTCCTTGCTGTGATCCTCATAAAAGGGTGCCCGAAACAGCGAGACTTCAGATTTTTCGGCGTCGTTGACTATGATCAAGCAAGCAACGGCGAAAGCAGGCGCCATAGCCCAGTGATACTGAAGTCTTCTATAGTTGGGATAAGGTAACTTGAAGTCGCACGTGCAGGCTACATACGCATTTCCCTTCACGCTTCAACAAGGACTACCCTGTTCCCCCCGCAAACCCGGAGGCATGCTTACCCAGAGGGTCCATATACATTACTATTATGGAATTAGGTCCCCAAAACCATAATGGGGATGGTCGTTTAGGGGCTAATTCCATAATAGTAGTGTATATGGACCCTCTAGGTTATCGCCTAGGAACTCCAAAATGACGACTCTGGGCAGGTAGCGGCCGACTCTATCAGACCTAGGGTTAACCTTAAAGGGATCCATAAGGGTTCCTTTAAAGGGATCTATAAGGGTTTGGGGTTTTGGGAGGCTTAGGGGTATAGGGTTTTACCTTAACCCTGAATAACCTACCTTTTTAGGGTTCCTTATTATGATTTCCTCATATAAGTCCTTAAAAAGGTAGGTTATTCCGGGTTGAGGTAGGGTTTAGGGGGCAGTCCCTTTCACATGATTGCGACTTCTAGCGCTTCGGAATAATTCCGGAATGATGTAGGGATTTCTTTTTGGGTAGTTTGGTGGCGTGCTCTCGTTACGCACATACCACCACCGTTGCAGCGACGCCTAGAATCTGGGTCCAAAACACACCAGGGATTGTCCTTTTTAAACGAAAAGCCATAGTGCCTCTTACCTTACCTTCAGGGTCCGTTTGAATTCCATATGGGAGTTTGTTCTGGGAACCTACCAAAAATGCCTAAGGTTTGGAGTTTGGCCCCCTCTTGAGCCTAAAGGTCAAAGTACCTAAGCATCATATACCCTCCCACGTACTGACCCACAGTACTGCTAAGCTCCTTCAGACCCGGAAAACCCCAATTCATTATAGAACCCTGTGATAGTTCGTGGACAGTTGAACCCTTATATGAACCGCTTAATGCCTACTTCATGGGTCCTTTGGACCCTCAGGCAAAGGACACTCCTGGCTCAAAGAAGGGTAATCATTCGTCGACGGGACGAACTTGGCCATGACTCACACCTTGAAACGCTCAAGTCGCGTTTGGGGGTTGGGTCTAGGGTTTAGGGCGGCTTATGCTTCAGGAGGGCTTCGGCCTCCAGCGAACTTTTAAAGGTTTAGGGTGCTATGAAGTTTCAGGGGTTGGGGTTTCTAACGTTTGGGATTGTCTCAGGCATCGGTGGTATTTGATGGCTTTAGGTTCTGGGGTGATATGATTTAAGGCTCTGGGGCATTGGCTTTCCAAGATTGAGGGTTCAGGGTATGGATGCTGATTTTGGGAGTAACAGTTTAACAGATGTACAGCAAAAGGACCTCGCCCTAGATACTCAGTCTATCTCCCGTTCAATCGTGCCTTGGCTACTCACAACCCCAAACCAAGTCCTGGGATCATTAAGAGCCCAGTGGTTTGGAGACTTTCGTGAAGTGTCCTATGACTTCAAGAGTCGGGGTCTACACCGGAGGCTTAAGGGTTGGCGGTATAGTATATACCCATAGGCTCCATAGTAGTTCTTTTGGGATTACCTTATAGGATTCTAAATATGAACCCCAAAAAGGAACTACTATGGAGCCTCTGGGTAGAAGTTATGCGGTTCGCGGATTGCCCGCTGGCGATCGAAGATTTCCAGAAAGCTTGCAGATGGATGGGGGCAACGTGCCGGTTGGAAGGGTTTCAGTCTGGGTGTGGACCTGGCGCTGCCACCGCAGCTACTGTTCTACTCCGCTGCGAATCGTGCCGCTGCTGCTGCTGACTAATGACTACTGTGAAACCACGATTGCAACTATCGATATCTACCACTGCCACAATCACAACGACACCAAGGACCACAATCATTGCTGCTGCTGCTGCTGCTCGTCCTACCAAACTAACTCCTGCGACGACGACGGCGACTACAGCGAATGTACAAAATCAGGTCACATCGAATCTCCTTCCCGACATCCACCTCTCGTCACTAACAGAAACCGACAACTACGACGACAACGACGGGGGCGATGAAAACGATGACGACTCCAGCGGCGACAAGGTGCGGCGACTTCTGCTTCTACCACTGCTGCTAGTACGGCTACTCCTCTTGCTCGTCCTCTAGTTTAGTGTGCGCAGTCCTGCTCCTGCTCCTCCTTTGCTGCCGCTGCTGCTGCTGCTGTTCACACTGGTGCCATTCGGGAAGAATCGAACAGACCGAGCCATGCGCTTGTGCAGCGGCACCCTCAACCCTGAACCCAGAGAGCCCAATACTGTTGATGGACAAAATCCTGCATTACCCATTAGAAGGAATATACCATAATTCCCATAGTTTAGAGTCCTTAAGGTCATGCAGGATTTTGTCCATCAACAGTACCAATTCATTCAGGAACATATCTTAAATCATAATATGAATCCCCTAATGATTTAAGGTATATTCCTTAATTAAGGGGTATTGGGCTCTCTGGGAAAGAACTGGGGCAGCCAAGCTGCGATGCTGCATGAGGATGCGCTTGAGGGGTGCAGGCAAGAGCATGTCGAAAGTTGGCTCCTGTAGAGTTTAGTGGTAATCCCGGCGATTCTCTGAACAGAAACCGAAACTGAAACGGACCTTAAAACCACAGAGAACTCTCCATTGCTCGAGTAGACTCTAAACCGTGAACGCTAAAACCCCAACACCCTAAACCCTAAACCCTAAACCCCAACACCCTACACCCTAAAACCCTAAGACCCTCAACTACAAGACTTGCATTAAGAGCTTCAGCCAGGTCCTCTTCCAAGGAGTCCAGCTCTCCATATGGCTCCGTGAGGATGTCACTATAAACGCCTTGTCTTTGCACCACCTGGGCCAGTAGTCATAAGCTTCGAAAACCTCAATATGAGGTCTAGGGGTTTAGGATGTTTTGTTTTTATTTATTTTTTTTTATGGTCCCTTTTCCGACTGCAGGTACAGTAGAAATTCCTTACCAGGAAGAGTGGTTTAGGCTTCAAGGTGTAACGGACTATAAATGCCTTGCCTGTGCACCGCCTGGGCCAGTCAGGCGTATAGGCAGTTAGAATAAGATTGGGGGTAGAGTATACCCTAATCCCCGCACCTTATTGAACCCCATCAGCACCAAAATTATAGAACCTACTATAGATCCCTCATAGACCCCTTTAAAGGAACCCTTAAAGGAACCCTATTCTAATTATTAAGGCGCCTATACTACAGTACCCTTATAGATATCCCTTGTATTACCCCTGTAAGGACCCCTGTAAACAGGAACCCCCTACTCTAGCCTTTTAAGGACCCCTTTAAAAAGGAACCCCCTACTCTAGCCTTTTAAGGACCCCGTTAAAAAGGAACCCCCTACTCTAGCCTTTTAAGGACCCCGTTAAAAAGGAACCCCCTGCTCTAGCCTTTTAAGGACCCCTTTAAACAGGAACCCCCTACTCTAGCCTTGTAAGGACCCCTTTGAAAAGGAACCCCCTACTCTAGCCTTTTGAGGACCCCTTTAAAAAGGAAACCCCTACTCTAGCCTTTTAAGGACCCCTTTAAAAAGGAAACCCTCGTCTATAGTAACTTAAAGGATCGTGGGACTTAGTAACTAGGGTTATAAAGAAGGTAACTATACATATAATTACATATAACCCCACTTAAACTACTTATAACCATACTTACTAAGTCCCATGATCCTCCAAGAAGCACCAAAGTGAATCCTTACTAGGTTCTCAGTCTCCAGTAGCCCCTTAATAATAAGGGTACCCTTTTTCCTACTATTCGGTTTTAATAAGGGGACCCCCCAAAAAAAGGGTAAAAGGGTACTACTGGGGAACCTCGTCTATAGTAAGCACCAAAGTGAATCCCGCGAAGGCTCGGGGGTTCACGGCCTAACACAGCGGGTGGCCATGGAGAGCCGTGACGATCTCCACTTAGGGTTTAGGGTTTGGGTTTAGGGTTTAGGGTGTGGGGTTTAGGGTTTAGGGTTTAGTGTGTAGGTTTTGGGGTTTAGGGTTATAGGGTTTAGTGCTTGCATTAGGTTTAGGGGAGGGGTTAGTGGGGTATAGACTTAGGTCTTAATTACACACATACACTTTTACATACTTACGTACATACATACATACATCATCACATACATATCTTGCTTACCATCCTTGGCTGACTTCTGAACCCCTCCTGAAAGTTAAACTTTTAGCCTCCTTATTTGAGTCCATATAGAAACCCCAAAAAGTTAAAGTCCTAAGAGCCAACCAGAAGAACGCCAAGCATTTAGTGTATACACAACGAGCTTACAGAAAAGCCAAGCTCATCTCGGGCCACTTTGATGAAACGTCGTGCGTAGGTGCTCGCAGCCCGGTGAGTGTCTGTTCCTGGGTGCGGAGGGCTTCAGGTTTAGGGTTTAGGGGTTTAGGGTTTTTAAGGGTTTAGGGTTTTTAAGGGTTTAGGGTTTAGGGGTTTAGGGTTTAGGGTTTTAGGGTTTAGGGTCTAGGGTTTCGGGGTTTAGCGTTTAGATGTCTGATCCTGGCTCTGGAAGCACGCGACAGAATTGACAAGGTCGACAGCTTTGGGTTTAGAGTGTAGGCATGAGAGACTTCGACTTCGTAGCAAAGATGCATTCCATAATGTGTTTCAGAACAAACACGTTCAAGTGCAAGGATGCAGAAGGTGGAATGCATTATTGCAGTCAAGCAGATGTCCTCCAGCCTAAATCCTCCTGACCCTTCGGATGCTGCATCCACAAGCTATCACAACCCTAAACCCGAAATAGTAGGATACTTATTGTAATGACACCGAAATTCCGTCATGTACCCTTACTGATTTCCCCAACCCGGTAGAACACTTAGATAGAACCCGACAGATGAACAAACAGACAAACGTCTAACTCCTCGACCCTGAACTGTCAAATTACTACCCCAATAAGCCACAGAAATGCAAGGTTAAACTTTCCGATTCCTACTAAACTGTAAGAACCCAAAAAGTTTAAAGGTTAGGTATTGGGGAACTAAGTCAAGCTAAATCACAAAATCCCAGAGTCCTTCGCCCTAAACCCTAAACCCTAACCCCTAAACCTTAACCGCTTCGCCCTCAACCCAACCTGGAACCCCAAATTGAACATAAGCACAACCCAGCGTCCCTCTGCCAAGATATCACCAACACCTAAACCCTAACCCCCTAAACCCTAAAACCCTAAACCCTAAACCCTAGGCCCTAAACCCTAAACCAAAAAAACAAAAGAAAGATACTAAAATCGGAAAGCTCATGAAAGCTCCGACGGCGAGAACCAAGAGTCCCTCTGCCAAGATCGTGCAAAACTTCTGGGCATCTAAGCTCAGAATCTCAGAGGTCGTCTGACTCTCCTGGACTTTTCTTTAAGACTTCTTCATTATGCTTTAGGGCTTGCTTTAGGGTTTGGGGTTTGGGGGCTTGCGGTTGGAGTCCAGGGATTAGGGTATTACAGGTTTCAGTAGGTCTTCTGTCTTTTCTTGGAGCTTCAAGGCTTGCTTAGGGTTTAGGGTTTAGGGCTTAGGGTTAGGGGGTTTAGGGTTTAGGGCTTAGGGGTTTAGGGTTGAGGAGTTTAGGGGTTTAGGGCTTAGGGGTAGGGGTTTAGGGGTTTAGGGGTTTAGGGGTTTAGGGGCTCAGGGTTCAGGGATCCTGGATTTCCTTTGCGGTTTAGGGTTCAGGGCCGCGGCCTAGGGTTCGGGAACTCAAGAAGCTTTGTAGACCTCTCGGCTTTTCGTGGGGTTTGATAAGGCTTTGCAGCGTTCTATGAGGCTTTATCGGTTTTGATTAAACGGGCTTGAAAGGAATCCTGGCTTTTCTTTGGGTTTGATACCTCAAAAATGGCAAGTAGGTTTTATAGTAGGAGTTACCACTATGGCTTCGGTAAACGCCCCCCGTTTCTTGGAGCTTAGCACCCTTTGGACTTGGACCCCACCCCTTTGAATTCTGAAGCCTAAGTCCTAAACCCTTATAACCCTTATAACCCCCTTATAGCCCTTATAATCTTTATACCTCTTATAACTCTTATAGCCCTTATAATCTTTATACCTCTTGTAGCCCTTATAGCCCCTACAATCCTTATAACCCCTATTCACCCTTGTAACTCTGTAGCAGCCATGATGCGAGATCCCCGAGGTAAACCCAAGGAGCCTGAAGAGCGACGGGCGGGGGGGGGGGGGGGNTATAAGGATTTAGGGTTCCTTTAAAGGGGATCTCTAAGGCCTTAGGGTTTAGGGGCTTGGGGTTCAGGGATTTTGAAGTTTAGGGTTTAGGGTAGGAGTGTAGGGTTTAGGGTTTAGGGTAGGAGTTTAGGGTTTAGGGTTTAGGGTAGGAGTGTAGGGTTTAGGGTTTAGGGTAGGAGTGTAGGGTTTAGGGTTTAGGTCTAGGGTTTAGGGTTTCGGGTTTAGGGTAGGGGTGCAGGCTTTAAGGCTTAGGAAAGGCCTTTAGGCCCCAAGGGTCCAAGTACCTAATTATCATATACTCTCCAAAATAGTAACCTACATAACCATTATCCCAAAACCCGAGTACCTGATCTAGGTTCCTGAGTAACCCCTTTACAATAAGGGTAACCTTTTTCCTAATATTCAGCTTTAATAAGGGGACCCTAAACCAAAAAGGGCAAAAGGGTACTACTCAGGAACCTAGTGATTATTGGGTGCTTTGGACCCTTAGGGTAAGGTTGTCGGTCACTGGCTTGGTGGTTTGTGGGCTTTAGAGCTGACTTGGGCCCTTCTTCGCTGAGTTCATTGCCCCAAATAATACTAGCTTTGTTAGGTATGGTAGGACTATGTAAACCCCAGGGCCCTAAACTCTAAACCCAAAACCGTAACCGTAAACCGGTCTACTCAGCTGCTCCAGGGTGGTAAGATTGGTTCTAAACCTGGCTGGTGCTTTGTTGTTTCGAGTGCAGGTGTGCGATTCTGTTTTGCTGCGGGTGCTGGGCGCCTTTCTTTGCCTTGCCCCTAAAAAACGCGAGTCCCGTTCCAGGGACCGACTTGATTGATCCCGCTTACTTCTGGGGTTGTGATTGGCAGAAGGGGTTCTGAAAGGGGCCTTGAGGCAGAAGCTGCATGATTGGGGAAAGTGTGGTTTAGGGTTTAGGGAGCCGTTCACGAAATGTAAGCACCCACCCACACAGAGACACAGACACACTCTATAAGTTCTTAGCCTAAGTCCGAAATCCGAACCCGCAGAACGTAAATCCTAAACCCTAAACCCAAAACGTTAAACGCAGCAGCTCCCGTGCACACAGAGCCGTGGAGATAGCCCCGCCAGCGAATTCCACAGAATCCAACATGCCTCACCTACACCCAAATCTTAAACTAAACCGTACGTCAACATTCAGTATAAACACTGAGCACAGACCCACATCTTAGTATCCGTACAAACCCCAAACCTTCCACTCTGAGAAGCGTTCGAAGCATACGCATTTACGGCTTCGGTTGCCGATGCAGACTTCTACACACTTTCTTAAGCACAGTTGCCGGTCTCAGGCCACTAGGTTGAGAAGAAAGTTGGTGAAACATGGGGCCTTAATGCATAAACAGGATTTTGTGTATGTTATGTTGAAGTCATAAGGACGAGAAAGGGATATTATTGCTGAGACTTCAAACCATTATATACGCTGCACCATCGTGCGCACGGGCACTTAGCATCTCAGAGCAAAGCCAAGGTACCCAAAGACAGATTTCTGAAATCCAGTGGGCACCATTGAGAGGCTGAAAAACGCCGTCCTGCAGGGTTTAGGGTTGAGGGTTTTAGGGTCTAGGGCTCTAAACCCTAAACTTAAGAAGTCCCGGTCCTGTTAACACTATTATATCGGGAAATAATAAATAATGGGATTATTTTGGGATTGCAGATGGAATCGAGGCACGGAGGGAATCAGACACACAATGGAAAAAAAACCGGAAAAAAACGGGATTGGAAGCCCGTGGCATACAACGAGAGAGCAGCTGGCACACCAGTGTTAGTAAAGTAAGATTCCAACACAGAAGTAGACATTTGGAGGAGTGACCTGAGGAGTGCGTGCTGAATTTGCATTGTTTGACGCTCTTGCAGACTCTTGCGAACCATAAATCGGCTTTCAGGATGGACAGTGTCCTTTGTAGCTAGTGTAGGCGGCAGGCATGGCTGAAGAAGACAGCTGGCTTGCTGCCGTTCAAGGGCTGTGCGCTCAACAGCAGGACAGTTTTGCAGAGGCGAAGGCTGCTGCGCGCATACGTGCCTTCAGTGAATGGAGCTCAGATGATGACTGCCCCGCGGCAGCTGCTCCCTCGACGGAGTCATGGTACTGGCTCCCTTTGCTGAAGAAACACACAGCTGGCTACAAGCGCCAGCAGACGGGGCCTGTGCGACTGCTGAGTTCTTGCACTGGAAGTTTTGCAGAAGCTGAAGCGCTGGAGGCGCAGCGGGCACATTAGCAAAGAGCAAAGAGTATTGAGCAATGTGTAGTGTAGATTTGTTTCCACGACCTTGCATCAGGATGTGGGAACGGTACCCAAAGAGTCTGAACACTGCTGTAGCCACCAATCGCAGAAGTGCAGCTCCATGTCCTTGGTAGCTCAGTAGCAAGCATCACTATTACTAGCGGCATAGAGAGATAGAGAAAATTTATATTTCAATCAGCACAAGATACGGGGTGATTCTTCAATCTTGCTTCAGTATGTCGAACATTACGCAGGGAGTCTTGTCACTGCGTGTAACTACAGAAGCAGCTTCAATTACCCTGAGTGCCAGTGGGGAAATGACTGCGATCGTCGTATAAGCAAGAAGTGCGCAAACATGTCGAGGTCGAGGTCTATGCAGAGGGAAGGTCACAAGGTTATAGATATGTTAGACTTGTCTTGGGTTCTGAGCTAGGCAGTTAGGCTAGGCATGAGGAGGTTGTAGTAGGCAAAAAGTGGTGGACGGCAAATTTTCCTGTAGACTGTAGACTCGTGGATTCTTTGCTAGAAAAGCTACCAGGAGGCTGAGGCAGAAGGAATGGAGAGGTTGCAGGCAAGAAGCAGTCGCACGTTGTTGTAGCCGCCGTACTCGTACTTGTCATCATGTAGTTTTAGTCTTCGTGCTGGCAATTGTCGTCACTGAGTTATAGTCGTGCTAGTTAATTAGTACTCAGTGTTCAATATTCGTCGTCGTCGTAGTTGTAGCTGTAGCTGTCGTCGTAGTCGCAGTCGTTGACAATGACAGTCTGTGTCATGCTGCGTCTCTCGAGGCGCTGGGGATCCCATACATTGCTCTCGGCTGTGCTGACACTAACGACACCTTCCGTTCCTACGTGAATGCGAGCTTTGGTGGATCAGGGCGCAGTGCAGCCGCCCACATGCATTGTAGCATGGAAGATCAGTTGTCCGGTGCAGCTTGCAGCTATCATCCGGGTGAGCAGTGTATGTTTTCCTTGGCCTCGGATGTAGACATTGCAGTGACAGGCACGCCCTGTCCCCCTTTCAGCCAGAACCGACAGAAACGCACTGCCATCGGCTCGGTAGTGAACCACCCGCTCTACCACGTCACAGACAGTCTGCTTCCGTCATGGGTGGCCATGACAGAGCCGAAGTTCGCAGTAATAGAGCAGGTGAAGGGATTCCACCAGCCTATGGATTGCAAGGATGAGTCGACGCCGCTCATCAGGTGCTGTGTTTCCTTTCATGTCGCAGGTATGCCAGGTACACAATTACCCGTGCCCTGGCCTTAATGAACCCCACACCTTAAATTCGGCTCAAACTGTAAAATGACAACAGGACAGATGCAATGGTCCCCTGCTCGCAGGTTGCTTGAGGCCATCTCCAACTACTCGTGGTCTCGTGGAGGGTACCATGTGCTGGCCCACGACCTGGATGGTCAGATCTGGAACAATGTTTCGAGACCCAGGCCAGTACGGGTGGTTACGGGTGGTTTGTTTGCGATGAATGATTAATGGTCTGGAGCATGAGCATGCAACTTGTGAGACTTACCACGTTAGCAGGAGTGACAAAGCTTGTGTTGCCCACTCTGCCGCCAAAGTTGAAGCATTTTTCAGCCGTGCACATCTCCGTCTGCAAGGGCTCAAGCCGGCACTTTTACTTTGAAGTGCTAGCTAGCCGTTCATGTTTCACGAAATGCAAGCACATGGATTCGGACAGTGACCCAGAGGACTTTCGTCCCATAGCGCCAGCGCAAGCAGAACGCAGGCCTGTGCTTGCGGCTGCACGACCTGCCAAGAAGCCTAGAGGTAGCCATTCTTTGCGGGCACTGCTTCGTGACACAGAAATCCCACAGCCAGTCGTTTCCAGGCAAGAGATTGCGGCCGCAGCGAGGCAAGCCCGGCAAGCGCAGCTGGCTGCCAGGCATCATGATCATGAAGACGATGGTCCAGCCGCAGTGGTGCCACATCGTGTGTCTTCCTTTCGATTGGCCGCGGGGCAGGGTACGAAGGCTCATCAATTTGCCTGCTCACTGCTGGAGAAGTGGACGCAGCCGGGAATTTCGAAAGCCGTGCCCCCCAATGCTGTGTGCCAGCACTTGGTGCGCAAGGAGGAGTTCGTGCACATGAGTTTTTCTGCGCTTGCTGCGGCGACAGGTGTGTCCAGACAGTCGGCATGTCGCTCAGTGGAGCGTACTGCTGCTGCGATGCAATTGTGCTCAGACTTGTCATGGGGGACGCTGCTGGCAAATGTAGCAGAGCTTTTAGCCTCCAGCTCCAAGGGCCTCCTGTTTCTGACTCACGCAAGATACGACGAATCGCCGTCGAAGCTGCGCCTCGACGCAGACGGCAATATGATGACGTCGTCAGCAGTGTCGCTGCAACGCGACAAGCAAGAAACGTGCATAGCCAAAGTCTTCCAGATCGAGTTCGGCTTGACAATGCTCCTGCAGCGTCTCGACACAGGCGAGATATATGCCTTGACGGGCATGTGTCCAAGACAGTTGGCTGCTGTCGACAGGACCAGCGCTGCTAACACGCGGCAAGTTCTCGAGTCCAGATGCAGTCTGCCGGAGATCAAGAGAGCATCCAAGCATTTTGACTTTCGGGTCAGGTGTGTATGTACAGACCGGTATGCGGCAAACTTCGCAGCTGAACAATCAATGCAAGCATCCGCTCGTCATGAGGGGTTGGCCTACGCTCGCGATCATTCCTCATGCGAGCTCCACATGGTAGCAACAGCTCACACGAAAACTGCACAGCTCTCGAAACTGGAAGTTGCTGTGCAGGGCTTGATTGCCTGTGCTCTCACAATGACTGGGGCCAAAGCGAAGTCACGTCTGCGCCAGTGCCTCCTCGAAGTTCTGAAGGAGAAGTGTGTCTTTGTCGCTGGGCGTGCTCCAGCAGGCTCTGTCGTGGACTTTCGAAACAGCCTTTTTGACCAGCACTTGCCTCTCTACCCTGCTGCCCGAGAGCCCGAAGCACGAGCCTTGGCAGTTATAAATTATAAAACGTGTTTTGCTTCTGTGCCTGGGTGCGCAAAAGTAGGATCTCTTATCTGACAGGCTTCTTCATCAGGAGTTTATACAGTTTATACTATATTTACTTTATGCTTGGAAGCATAGAATCTATGGCATGGAAATATCTAATCTACTGTCCTGGCCTCAATCCGTTCGCCCATCTGTCTGTTCGAAGATCACTCGACCATCTTCTTCTCAAGGGTCCTCACACGTCCCTTATACCGTTATATTAGTTATATGTCAGAGGGTGCTGCTGGCCTTCTGAATGTCGTCAGTCTCACCTGCCAGGCAGACTGCACAACCAGCACCGTGCTCAGCGGTGCGTCCTTGCCAAGTTCTTCAACGGTGATCTCACGTCTTCTTCCGTGAGGGTCTACAACCCCTTTGTTCATGTCATCGATGAGCAAGTGAAAGCGAACATGCTCAGAGACATGGAAGGCTTCGCGTTGGCAGCTCTTCTGCCTCGCACTTGCCCGCTCTTTTCACGCAGTCGCTGGAATGGTGCGGATGCTTCCCTGAATTGGCTTGGCTTGTTTGCGGGCCACTACAATGGTGCACTCTTCGCTGGCACCATTCAAAGATTCGTTGGGCTGCCCTTGCTGCAACGCCCAGCCGCTTCGGCAGAAGATGCTTGGATGCGTGCCATTTCTGCAGAGGTTGACCAGGAGATGAGCCGTCATTCTGAAGGAGGTCTGGCTGCTGAAGCAGTCGATGAGGAGGTCTTGGAGCCTGATGCAGAAGTTTCCGGGCAGGCTGACGAGTGGCACCGACGCAACAAGCAGTACCGGCGAAAGGCGGTCAACTTTGCAGCAGAGCTTTGCTTGGGCACCGTCTTTGTCTTCAGCATTGTGGGTGGTTTGCTGCAACAGCTCCGCAGAGAGCTGTTCCACAGAGCCAGTGTGGTCTGGCGTCGGAATGTTTATGCGCGCGCAGCCCGCACTCACAGCCCATCCAACTTCTGCAAACTGCTGGAAGTTCTTGCGAGCGACGATGTGCAGAGATTCTACAGAGGTCTCTTTCGTGCCTTACGAGAGAGGCAGCCGCTGCTGGAGTCTCCTTACAACACGCTGCAGAGCCGGTCGCTCCTCTTCACTGCGTTGGCCCGTGCAGGTGCGTGCATCCACCAGCTGCTAGTGATGCGACGTGCTGGCTTCCCGATGCAAATGTTCAGGTTGCTGACAGACGGCTCAGCTGGGATGGCAGCCGACATAGTTGAGCGGGCCCAGAAAGTCTGCATGCGAGACGAACTGACTCACGAGCTGCTGTCCCGCTACCCAACCGCAGATGACCTCTGCAGTGCACCTTGTCGGGCAGTGCTCTGCTGCATCGCAGCACGTCGGGAATATGACATCTGCACAATCGAATGCAGGCACGCATCCACTCGTCGCGTGTCGGCTACTTCAGCTCAGACATGGGTGCGAAGTCTGCAACATGTCTCTGCAGCCTTCTGCATCAAGCAGAACAAGCTGGCCCGGCAAAATGTGGCTGGTGTGCAAGCTTCTCCCCAGGGCGCACGTGTTGCTGCTTCCGAGCCTGAGCCGGCTCGGGCTAAGCAGAAGAGGGCACGGAGTGCCTGGGTGGCGTTCGTGCATGAGGAAACGCAGGGGCGCACTGGTAAGAAGTGGGGTGGCGACATGCAGGAGCTTTCTCGCAGGTTCCATCTCTTGAACGATGCAGAGATGGAAAGGTTGCAGGGCTTGGCGGACACCGCCACCGAAGCAGCGTGTCAACAAGAAGCTCCTGGTCCGGCGGGGCTTGCGCAAACGCGTGAGCAGAAGCACGCACGAAGGAGATTGCGGATGGCGCTGGCCCCTGGAGCTGCCGACGACGGCGACGCTGCAGTGGCCGGGTCTGCAGCTGTTTCTCTGAACTCTGTGGCTTTCGGCCTGCCAGAGGAGCTTGCCAAACTATCCCAGGAGAGACGGTCGGCAGTTGCTGCAGCAAAGAAAATAGCCCAGGAGGAGCAGACAGCGCTGCAGGTTTACTTACACCAGAACGCAGCACCTGTCCTGGACTTGATCCCGGATTCAGATCTGGTGCAGTCGAACAGCGTGCCTTTGCCTGAGACTGTGCAGACAGCAGAGTTCAGTCCTCCACTGGCAGACATGGCAGAGGCCGGTCTTTTCTTCCACGCACTGTCAGTTGTATCAGTTTGAGTTATCATCTGGAAGCGAACTATGTAACTATGCTAACTGTTATCAACTCCTGCGTATTTAGACAGCCTACTGTTGTAACAAATCTCCCTCGCGGGGGCCAGGGCGCAATGAGCTTGCATTGCTTGCATGTCCAACTCCTAGTTGTCCTAGTCATAGTCATCATCCAGAGCGTCACGCAGTCTGCTGCGTCTTGCAGTCGCGCAATCTCTGAGGTGTTGATGAACCCACCGCGTCGGCAAACTGGTGTCATGCGGTTTCTGACAGATTGGTGGAGCCAGCAGCATCAGGTTGTTCTCCACGATGAGAGCCCCAAGTTGCCACCTTTGCGTGGGAACTTCCAGACCCAGCTTTGCTGTGTCTTGAACTTCTGTGTCTGCTCTGGGCGCGGACAAGTGGCTTTGTTCTTCCACAAGAGTTTGGCCTCGCTGCTGCGTCCAAACTTTGTACGGCGCCAGAAAGTAACTCCGCCCGGCAGAAGTGCACTCGACGATGCTCTCCTGGTGTTGCGTTTCCGCAGCAGCTACTCGTCCTCTGATGCAGCCTCCTACCTCCCGAGCTTAGAGGAGGACGCGGAACCCAAGCCTTGTCCCGCAGATGTATGGTATCATCTGTCATATATGAACCTGACTACTTTTCACTGCACGCTCCTCCCACTGCATCTGGCCACAGAAGGGCAATGTGGCCCAGGCTACAATTTGGTGCTTCCTCCTGATGCTGCTTTCCAGTCCAGCGTGGAGCAGTTCTCGGCGGATATTGATTTTGACTTCCGCTGGCAGGTGCACTTCTTTACTGTTTCGCGGTCCGAGCAACTTGGCCAGTTACTTTTTCTGGGGCAGAAGGTCTCAAAAGAATCAAAAGCTTGGTGTCGGGTCAAGGCGGTCCGCGGACAATGTGTAATTAGTGTAATTAATGTTAGTTCTGGTACTAGCTGTCCTAGCTTCCGAAGTGAGCCCGATCCAGGTGCTCCGTTTTACCAGAGGATATGGCTGCAGCGAATGTGCACGTAGTGCCCTGTGCGCAGATCCCTTCCTTCTACTGTTGGCAAGGGGCTACTGCAGAGGCAGCTAGGCGGTTGGACGCATCGCGCCGGCCCCCCCCCAACCCAAGGCCCAGAAGGCCAGCAGCTGGACGGCAGCCTCCCAGGCCGCGGCAGCAGCGTCGAGCGGAGCAGCCTCGTGCCAGCGGTGACGGTCCTGCTGCCGATGCAGCTCCTGTGGATGATGAGGCTTCTCAGGACGAGCTCGCTGAGGAAGTGGCTTTGTGGGCCAGTGCCAGCAGCTCCGGCGAGGAATCTGAGGCCGAATTGTCTGATGTTGCTGGCATGCAGGAAGAAGAAGCGCAACTACGAGGGGATGCTGCTGCCGGAGCATCGGATTCATCATCCTCGCATTCAGACAGGCCTGCTGCGGCAGCAGCTCCGGAGGGAGCAGATGCAGACGCTCGCAGCGTGCGAACCAGCGACATGAGCATTAGCTCCTTCGATGCATGCGATGCAGAGGAGAGCGACGGCAGTCAGGACTCTTCATCATCCAGCAGTTCATCCAGTGATCCGGGTGGAGCCGGTGGAGCCCAACGACGAGCCGAGGTGCTGCCGCGCCGGGAAGCTGTGCCGGAGCTCCGCCTGGACGTGGCAGATCGTGGTTCCATACGTTTCAACACCGTCCTGGGGTACTTCAGAGCTATCTGCACGCGGCATCCCAACTGCACTCGCCAGCGCACAAACGAGGGATCCAATCATCCCTCTCGAACAGCGCAAGGCAGACCTCTAGGCTTCTTAGCCGCCTGGCTTTTGGAGGACACCCATGTCAATGCGAAGGAGCGACATCCCTCTAATGCGCCCAGCCTGCCAAGCAGGGTGTCCGCGCGGGAGCATCTGAGAAGCCTGCACAGTCGTGCGGCGTTTGAGGATTTTGCTCAACATGAGCGTCCTTGTAGACCTGGAGAGAACGAGGAGCCTGAACGCTTGCCGTAGGCATGCTGAAGTCCACGTGTGGAAACGGCTGCCAGACACATGCAAGCTTCGCACACTTGGTCTTCATATCATGTGGTCTGCTCCGTCGACGTCACATGACATGCTTTTGCTGAATTTCGAAGGTAGCATGTCAGACTCCCACGCATTTTTTTGTCGCAGGTTCTACATCTGCTTGTACCGCAGGGACGTCTTCAGCCTAGATGCTGTGCAGCTGCATGAGCGTTTGCTTGAGGCCTGGTGCTACAGGGTTGTCGTGTGAGGAGGTGCAGCGGTCGTGTGATTTGCCTTGTGAAGTTCTGCAGCCCTCAGTCAGAGGCCGCAGGTCGGAAGATGTTAACCTGTGCAGACTTTAGCATGCGGGGTGTGTAACCGTGAACTCCAGAACTTAAGCCACGCGGCCTTGAAACCGCGCCTACGGCCTACGCAGGACCTGTGCTCCAAGCAGTCTGCCGCCGGTCCGGTGGACCCCCACGAGCAGCTTCTGCCCAAAGGACACTCGTTGCTGTCTGTGACGTCCCCGAAGCCCGGACAGGCACATCCAAGAGTCGGGTCCCATGAGATGCTGTTGCTGTCAGTGACTGCCAGTGCTCACGTATCAGCCGTGTCCAGTGCTTCGGTGTGTGCTTCGGACTCCAGTGTCCTTTTTTTTTTTTGGGTTGGAGGTGGGCTGGCTTCTGATTTTTGGCGCCTCTTTTTTTCCATTCTCCCCGGGCGGCCCCGATCCATTCCATTCTTTTTCCATTTTCTTTCCATTGTCCCCGCGAGGCCCCGATCCTTTCCATTTTTTTCTCCATTTTTTTCATTTTTTTTCAGGGAATTTGCAATTTTTCCAGGGTCGAGGCCCCCCTCAGCCGGAGCCCAAATGCCACCCTCAGGGCATGGAAAAAGGAACCGAAAAAAACCCAACCCAGACTGCTTGTCCTGGGTGGTCCTGCTTTGAACCTGTCGCCCCTGGTGCCCTGGCAGGCACGCGTCTGCAATTTGAACGCTGTCTGGAAGAACGACAGTATCAAGTGGCGTGAGCAGCTGCAGATCTCCGGGTCGTATGCACCATGGACAGCTAGGCCTACCATACGCCTAGCAGGTGTCCCGAAGCAGGACCGTGTCAGGGACTTGATTGACTTGTGCTGCGCTGACGTCCTAGGGGGCTGCGTAAAGGGAAGGCAAGTGCGGCAAGTGCCCGCGCTCCTGCGAGACGTTTTTGTGGACGTTTCCCAGAGCCATGCCAGAAAGCCGAAGACCAGGAAATCTGGCATGCATCCGTGTCTGACAACGTCCAGCACATGGTACAGCTACCGCTTGGATCGCATGCTGGTTCCACATGAGAATTTTCTTCTTCAAGGCCACAGCCGCGCCAGGATGCTGCGTGGCTGTCCTGTGACGCCAATCGCAGGCTTCCAGTCCCTCGCAGGAGAGGGCTTTGCCGTGCCATGCATTGCCGCCGTGCTCGCCACGATTCTCGAGGTCATCGATTTCCGTGGATGTGGGCATATGCAGCAGTGATGTGAGTCCTCGCCCCGGCATCCAGGTTTCCGGGCACATAGGCTCTAGTCTTTGCCGCAGCAGTTGTGTATGCACCCAGGTGGATGTATATGTTTCGCTTGCAGGGTTTTAGAGCCACTGTTGCAGGCCACGTTTAGTAGCATGACCTGGAAATGCGCTTTTGTGTTGTGTTGCGGAATCACTCTGTTTATTCGCACACATAGAAGTAATACCTCCAGCGACCCCTGTTGCAGATACCTGCTGCTCGGCTCTTGTTACTGTAACTGTGCGAAGTGCACCTGTCGCGTAGTGATGCGTAGTGTCCTGTGTGGGCCTGGGCCCCCTTAGCTATACTGAGTTTCGCGTGCAACATGCGGGCCGGTATCCGGTGTTGGTGTGGATGCATATGTGAGTCTGCACAGTAGCTAGCACCTAGGAGTAACTACGTACTGCTTTCTCGAGCAAGCCATGACCAACGCCCAGTGAATCGGGCAATTCGCGAGGAATGTGTGCCTGCTGCACAGACTGACTTTGCGGGCTGGAGTTCTTGCGTGGCAAATCAGATGTGGTAGAGTCTGGTAGAGAGTGCCGTGAGTCTCAGGCACACGCTGCATGCCCCTTCCTGCCATCCTCGGCTAATCTTTCAGGGCAGTTGCTGCTGTCTCTGAAGGTCTGGTGCTCAGCGACTTCAGTAGCGCAAGTTGCTGCGGAGCAGCAGCTACGTAGCAACACAGCCCTACTTTGGCCGCCGTTGGGTCATGGCGGTAAGCAAGCCTGTCAAAGCCAAAGCCAAAGCTAAGAACAAGGACAGCAGGGACATGTTGCGAGCTTCCTGTTATGAATGAGTCTAAGTCATTCTTAAGCCTTTGCTTGATTTGTGGAGTAATTGTTGAGGAGAAGCAAGCGGCGAGGCGTGAGAAGAAGAAGGCTCCTGCTCCCGGAAACAGCAGCGACAGCTCCGCTTCCAGAGCACCGCGGTCAACCCGAACGCCAGCAGCTTCAGCCTCGGCCGCGTCAAAGGCGCGACCCGCTGCTCCGACCGAGAGGCTGACGTGTCCCGTGTGCAAGCGAGACAACCAGGAGCTGCTGGCTGTTGTTTGTCATGTTAGCCGTGTCTTCAGTGTTGCCGCAAAAGCACCCTACAGTGGCCCTACATCAAAGAGTTGTTGTCCGAAAGCCATGTCCAGAATCCTTCAGTGCGTTGCTCTGTTTGGCAGGGAGGGGTTCCACATAACAGTGAGGTTTTTTTTGAGGGGGGAGTGAAAGCTTGGGCGAGGCTGGAGAGCTGGGGGAGCTTTGGGGAGGGTTTTCTGGGGTGGGGTGAGCTCACTACACTGCAGAAGATCGAGAAGGGATGGGGTAGGGTGGGGTTGGTAGGGGAGGTTTGTTTGAGGTTGGTGGGTGTGCGGGGGCGTTGCGGCTCTGTGATATCTGTGTTGTCGGTACCAGGAGACAACCTTTCCGGACAATGTCGAAGAGGAGCTAGGCTGTCTTGACTGCCTGACGGTGCACGTGCAAGCCTTTGCCGACATGACCTGGGAGAACTTCGTGGCAAAGTACGTTGGCCGCAACGCGAGCTTCCGGAAGCAGGTTGATGCAGCCAGAGCCAACCTGATGGGCGAGGGGGCTAATGACATACAGATTCCCTCTGCCGTTAGCAGCACAGAGGAGCAAGGCGTCGAGACGTACATGGACTATGGCTTGCTGACGGAAACGGAGTTCAGCAACCTGCTGGACATGTCTCCGAATGCTGTGCCTCTGAAGAGGGCGGAGTGGAAGAACGAATCGGGCATGCAGGTGACCGGCTACCTCGTCTCCCTGCTCAGCTGCCCCCCGCACATCGTGCCCGGGATCTGCAAGGTTCGGTTCTTTTTCAAGACAACGATCGTGCTCTCGGAGCTCCTGCTTCGCCCCGAGAAGCAAATCAGCCAGCGCCAGGGAAGATCCATCTTTGACTTTGCGATGGAGAAGGCTGCCAAGAAGCTGCCCGAGCGTCTCCAGCACAGCAAGCGGCTTCGCTGCAGAACCTGGGGCGCTCTGCACGAGAAGTCGGTCCAGATTGCTGCGGAACGCGAGGCCGAGGAGAAGGACGATGATGAGCCGGGCTCCCAGCCCGACAACAGCGAGGCGACAGAGTTGATGGCCATGGTTGCACAGGGCAGGGGGCCTGTGCCCAAGCCGCGCGTGAATTTGGGATCCTTGGACGATGGTCTGGACGACGACGACGTGCCTGAGCCCAAGGCCAAGAAGCAGAAGGGTCTGGGCAAGAAGGATCTGGATGGTGCCTCCAGCGTTGGTAAGAACAGCGATGTCAAGCTTGGCAGGTACACCAAGGTTGCGGAGAGCGTGGAGGAGTCTGAGAATATGAAGGCCATCCAGTCCCAGGACCCCGAGCTGGAGAACGTGTGGAGGGCCTACGTGAATCTCACGCGTGTGGAGCCCATGACGCTGCTGAACATGCAGCCCGCAAAGTTCCTTGCCAAAGATCCTTCGGTGAATGGGCGGACCGTGGACGCAGCAACTTGGTACTGAATCACGGTAATTACGGTCATTGGAGTTGGCAGCTGCTTGAGAGACTCACGGTAGAGTTTCAGTTCCGAACCCCTCCTTAGAACGGCTGTTGTAAAACTGCTACGGCTAGGCCTGCTGCTAAAACGATGAACAGATTAACATTCTTGCTCAGGTTTGTGTGTGGTGTGCAGTGACGTGTAGTGTATTGTTGTGATGTATTGTCATTGAACGTACACAGCTTAGTTTTCTCGAGACTGCTGTGCGGAGGTCAGGTTCCGTGGTCTGACTCTCTCTCTCTCTCTCTCTCTTTTTCTCTCGCTCTCTCTGGCTCACAATTAGTACATCAGGTCGATCCTTGCAAGGGCACAGAAAAAGCATGACCCGAACCCTAGTACCCAACCTAATAAAAAAAATAATTTTCTTAGGCTGGGTCCTAGGAAGGTCCCAATTACCTGAAAACCCAATCAAACGGAACTTGGCGGACCCACAGACCTCTCGCTCTCGCTTTGTCCCTCCCACTCCCTCTCCCTCTCCCTCTCCCTCTCCCTCTCCCACTCTCCTCCCTCTCTCTCTCTCTCTGTCTCTGTCTCTGTCTGTCTGTCTGTCTGTCTGTCTGTCTCTCTCTCTCTCTCTCCCTCTCCCTCTCTTTTGTCTCTCTGTCCTCTCTCTCTCTGTTTCTCTCTCTCTGGTGCTGTTCCGACGGGTTCCGACGGCGGGTCTGACCGGGGTTGGGGCAGGGCGAAAGACGGGCTGCGGGAAGGCGGAGGCACCGCGGCACCCAAAACCGAGCATCATGCGCATCAGCTGGGACTGGGCGGGCTGGTTTTCAATCCAAGCCCAGGTTTCATTGGTTTGGATTGAAACACCCGGGCTGCGGGAAGGGGCCGGTGCGGGAAGCATGGTCGGGGGCGGAGAGAGACAGAGCGGGAGAGGGAAACAGAGAGAAGCAGAGGGGCTGGTCTCCAGTGCTGCTGTCTGAGGCCAGGCGGATTTGCAAGACCTTGAAGGAGAAGGGCTGTGCTGATCGTGAGGCAGCGACTTTGGAGCAGCGCTGCAACTTGGCGGACATGTGTCGAGGCTTGGCCGGTGCGGCCGAGGCAGCTGCCGTGAGCGACAGTGACCTCACCAAGTACATCCTCCACATTCAGAAGAAGAGTCTGGAACTGCCGTTTGAAACCAAGCTGTTCCTCGTTACGAAGCAAGCCCGCGGTTGCCTGACAGAGTACTTGGCTGGGGAGTTGCCTCTGGAAAAGTGGGAAGCTTTTGCCAGGACTTGGAGGCCACAGGACCCAGCCGCCGTGCACGAGAAGTTTGACCCCTTGCGACCGCGGTTGCATGCACTCTTGGAGGACATCATCCAGGCCGAGGAGACGCGTAGCTTCTTGTGTGGTGATGGTGCAAGCCAGGGCGAGGAGGCCCAGAAGAACACTGTGGTCTTTCGCAGTGAGCTGGAGGCGGTCTTGATAGACAGTTAGTCAGTCCAAATGTAATTGTTGTTGGAATCGTGCAGACTTGTTCGACCTCTGCATGTGCTGCTCTCCGCACCCCGTGCACGGGACGTGAAGTTTTGCTTCGGGGTACATCTGCCTATGTATTAGTCTACGTACCTATTGTTGTCTGTAGATAACGTAGATTCTGTAGATTCAAGAATTACTGTACATCTGCCTGCTATGGATGCTGCTACTGTTTTTCTCCAAGGAGTAGTAAGTAGTAAGTATACTATCTGGTAGTTAGTAGTGTTAAGTCAGTAGTGTCGGTGTGGCTGCCGGAGAGGCCATTGCGGAGAGAATGTTGGACATGTGGTTCACGGAGGAGATGACAGCGGAGCTGTCTCTTGGCCCGAAGAACTACAAGAGGATCCTGCGTGTCCTAGACTTGACGCTGAGTGTGCTGCCCGCGACCGAGAGCCTGCACCCTGAAGCGAAAGAGCACCTCGAGCAGCCGCTGGCCATCCTCAGGAATGTGTGCATGTGTTTCGTGACACTTTGTCGCCCAGACCCCACAGCGGGGAACATGGACGACGTGCTCCATGTCATGTCCGATGCTCGGAGCAACCATATCTGGGTGGACAAGATCAGAACCATCTTGGATGATGCCGACTGTGGGTGGCAGGAGATCGTCCAGGAGACTGTTCGCACTGCCGCACAGACCAAGTCGATGTTGCCCCTGTACAAGCAAAGCCTCGCTCTCGTTCAGAGGGGCCAGGATAGCGACTGCAGCCTCGGCGAGATCATCGAGGGCGTGAAGGACTTGCCCAAGTTGAAGGCGGCAATGCGGCGTGGTGCCACGAAGAAGCTGGAGAAGGCCTACTACCAGACCCTCTACCAGTACTGCAGCCGCATCCTCAAAGACGAGATTTCGCAGGAGCCTCTCGGAACCACTCTGCTGCGGAAGCTCACCACCGCCATGGGGTTGCTCAGTGACTACGAGGGCTGCCTTGACATGATGGACTCCCTCCGAGAGTACATTGCCAACCGCAAAACGGACTTGGCTGTGGCTGACCTACTGGAGACTGCGCGTGCTTGGGTGGCGGAGCCTGTAAAATTGTAAATGCGTTTTAAAGGCCAGTATAGGCCCTAGTGCCTCCATGTTCTGGCCCTCGAAAATTTAACTCTAGACTCTAAATCTGACACCACAACGCCAAACCCATCCGCCGCAGGTGATGCAGGCTCCCGCTGAAAACGTGGTTGAGTGGGCCAATGGGTGCATGACGAGCATTCCGATCCTGCGGCAGCTGGTGGCGATGGCTCAACATGATCGCGGCCAGTGGCTCTCGGCCCAGCTGGACTTGGCAGAGAAAGGCTTGCAGCTCCACAAGCGTTTGGCGGATGTTCAGCAGCTCGGTGGCGACAACAGCACACGGCTGCAGGCGGACGCAGGACTTTCGCGCACTGCCAGGCTTTGCAGTGCCCTCCACGAGTTCAGCACGATGAAATCGAAGGTCGAGAAGCTGAAAAGTTCCCTCGATGACATTGTCGACGATGAGCAGCGAGAGAGCCTGATGAAGCTCAACGTGGGCCTCGTGTGCGACGATCAGCCGGCAATCCGCCTGCTGCATGGTGTGCTCAACTTGCAGGGTGCAAGGATTGAGACTTCGCTCACCGACATGCTCAAGGCGGTTCATGACAGAACCCTGAAGTTGGACAGAGTGGGAACTGAAGACTCGTGGAAGCACGACCTTACCGACGAGAGCGCTTTGCAGGACATCTTGGAGAAGGGGAAGACGCGGCACAAGAAGGTGAAAGCCACCGACGTGCTGCGCCAGGACATCGACAAGTTGGCCCAGGCTCATTCCTTCTTCAGCTTGATAGACTAGACTAATTGACTAATAATCACTAGTAACCAATAAATAGGGTTTCAGCTTTATTTGTCCAGCTCTGTCTTCAGGAACAGATTGCAACTCTGCAGTGTGGCCTTGTATCCTGCAAAATAGCGCGGTGTAATGAGTAATGTAGTGTAGTGGCGTGTGCATTTTGCGTGCTGACCAATCTGAGACATTCTTTCCCCGAAGCAAGACCCCAGTTCCTTCCCCGGTAGGCCCCTGAGTAGCGCTCCGAGTCCAATCATTCGCAGGCAGTGGTGGACGCAGAGAAATTCATGGAGAACATGATGGCGAAAGCCAACATGGACACGAAGGTGTTCGGAGACACCGTGGGAGGCTTCAAGAAGCAGCTCCAAGCTGCAGCCGTCTTTCTCATCGAAGCATTCCTGGTTTGGGCGTTGAACAACCGCAATCACTCCCTGGCGGGTGAACTTCGCACCACCCAGGTCGCGAATGTGACCAGTGGACGCCACGGAGTGTCGGAGAACCTTATCATCCAGCCTCTGCTAACGAAGGCGAAGGAGGGCTGGTAAGCAGACCTTGAGTCTCAACGGTCTGTCAGAAGCGCAGGCCCAAGTTTTGCTGCCAGGTGGCCTGCTCGCCAAGGCGGTTTTGGTTTCGGTTTAAGAACTCGCAGCATAAGACGCCGGCCTATGCCTATGCTGCTAGCCGCTAGCCGATGAGATTGCCTAGAGCAGGCCCCGGTGTGCACAGTGTCGGACAGTGAAAGACTCCGGATGCTGAGCAGAGCTCGTGTCGAGAAAGTTGCAACTTCCCTGCACGCATACCAACCCCAAGCCTCCCAAACTTCAGACGTCAAACTAAGTAATGATCAAGCCGAAGCTCCCAAGTTAGCTGAATCAGCCGCCTTTGTGCAAGCTGAGCTGGGTGCAGGGGAAGCAGATTCCTCTAGAGGGTTCTGATTATTGTTTCTTCTTCCAGGCACCAGCAGTCGTGGTTTCAGAGATTGCAGGGACTCATCCAGAGCATTCGGAGTAGTCAGAAGCTTTCGGTAGCTACTGTGCATCGTACTCGTACTGTCATTTTTCTTGACTTCGTCTCAGTGACAGGACTGTTTCTTTGTAGTAGGCTCCTTTCATTATGTCAGACTTGCTGTTGCGTAGCTGAAGGTACTAGCAATATGTACGTGGCAGGTATGTGTCATGTTATGTCGATGCTTGGTTCGGCCGTTGCGTGTGTGTACTGTCTTGGCTTTCCTACGGTCATGTGCTTTGTGGTGTTGTTGTTTTTTTTTTTTGTTTTTTTTTGGTTTTTTTTCCATGTTTGGTTTGTTTTTTTTTTGGTTTTTTTTCCATTCCCTGGGTCGGTCATGGTCTCTTGGTTTGATTTTTGGTTCCATTTCTTTTCCATTTCTTTTCCATATTTATTATTTGTGGTCTTCATAGAGTTATCAGGCCAGGGGCCATGTTAACCCTAAACGCCCCCCTGAAAGCGGGGCCCCCATGAAAGAGGCCTGGAGCTTGTACCTGCAGTTTATACCTCGTCCCAAGAATGCAGTACCCAGAGAGCCCAATACCCCTTAAATAAGGAATATACCTTAAATCATTAGG
This sequence comes from Symbiodinium sp. clade A Y106, assembly GCA_003297005.1. NCBI lineage: Eukaryota > Dinophyceae > Suessiales > Symbiodiniaceae > Symbiodinium > Symbiodinium sp. clade A. The sequence continues at coordinate 26,589 of BGNK01004247.1, forward strand.
GGATTCATTTTCTGTTTTAAGCTATATTCCTATTTCAGGGGTATTGGGCTCTCTTCCCTCTTCTTTGGTCCCCAGAGGCTCACAGATATACTACCATTATGGAATTAGGCCTCTATAACCACAATAAGACGGTGTCTTGAGACCAATTCCATAATGGTAGCTTGGCCGACTTCTGAACCGCTCCTAAAAGTTAAACTTTTAGCCTCCTTATAATAGTTCATATAGAAACCCCAAAAGTTAGAGTCCTAAGAGCCAACCAGAAGAACGCCAAGGTAGTATAGATGGAGCCTCTAGGGTCAGGATCCTTAATGAAAAAATCAGGTATTCAACAGCAAACGGGTCAGATACGACTCTCTAGACCTCCCCTAATTAAGGAATATACCTTACACATAGGCTCCATAGTAGTTCCTCTTTGGGATTACCTTATAGGGTTCCAAATATGAACCCCACTTCTGGGTAAACCATAATATTAAGGGCCCTATACTTTAAGGTGTCTTGCCTAATTCAAGGATATTGGGATCTCTGAGTACCTCTTGCCGTCTGCTGCTACCTTGACCGGTCTTCCTGAGGTTTCGCAAGCAACAGGCTGCTAGCTTATAGGACTTTTACAAGGGTGTTGTATTGCTTTGTAGGGTTTAGGGTTTGGGGCGTCCCAGTTCGACAAAGCAGAGCTCTCATAAAGATTGGGAGATATGTTTAACCGCCCTAAACCCTAAACTTCCTAAAACCTCTACGTTATAACCCTAAAGCCTTAAAAACCCTGTACCCTAAAGAAAATCCTAAAACCCTAAACCCTGACTCCCAGACCCCAAACCCAACCAGTCTCTAAAGCGTGCATGCTCGACGGCAGGGAGTTTTGAGGCCGATACTTCGGGCTGAAAGCAGCGACAGGCCTCGTTCTGTTCTGAAACCTTCACCACCCTAGAACACTAAGTTCAGAATTTAGGGGTGTAGGGTTTGGGACAAAAGGCCCGGTTTTGTAAACCCTTAAACACTGAAGAGGCTCATAGTTCAATACAAGACCGGGAGCCTCTCGGAAATAGGGTCCCTATACCCGAACACCCGCCCCAAAATGTTTCAACACAAGTGCCCAGATCGCAAAGTTGAAAACCCTAAACCCTACACCCTAAACCCTAAAAGCCTGAACTGAATGTTCTATGTGCGCTCGCCCATCCTTGAAGTAGCTCAGGCGGCCATTCATCCTGATGTACGACGTGGTTGCCATGTGGCCACCGACGAAGATGACATCCCCCGCTGCCGCCACCATCGGGTCCAAGCTGTCGTAAGCCATCCTCATGTTGACAGGTCCGTGGGGATTACGGTTTAGGGTTTAGGGTTTAGGGTCAGGGGCACCCTAGACTTTTCTGAATAGATACCTCTGCAAGACCAATGGAGAAATTTCGCAGAAGCCAAACTTGCCACTGATGCCAATATAACAGCAAAACCGAGACGAGCAGCAAAAAGGCGCAACCGCAGTCACAAGCCACAGACAAGGCTACAACGACGACGGCAACGACCACGACGACGACGGCAACGACCGCCACGACTACGATTGCCACGACCACGACGACTACAGTCGGGAACCATCACCCAACAACAGTATTATAGGGGCCTTAATAATTAGAATAGGGTTTTGGGGCCCATTACACTGTATTTAGTTATAAGAAGCAACCCCCCAAAATAGTATAGGTAATTACTAAGGCCCCTATACAACAGTAAGGTAATTCCTAAGCCTAATCCCTTAACCCTAAACCCTGAACCCTAGACCCTAAACCCTGAACCCTAGACCCTGAACCCTAAACCCTATGCTGCGGAGTTCCAGAGTTTAAGGTTTAGGGGTAGGGTTTAGGGTTTAGCGTTTAGGGTTTTGGGTGGTAGACGGTGGAAGAGCTGTTTGAGTCTGTTTGAGGCAGTTCCGATGGTCTGCTGGTCGGCAAAACGTGCAGCGAGTAGCTTGTGAAGTACTCGCCGGCAGTGGACCTTCAGTGGGCTGGGGCAGAGGGGGTTTAGGGTTTAGGGTGTAGAGTTAGAGTGCTTATAAAGGCTCTACCAAGAATCCTGTGCCGTCCCCTCGCCTCGCGATCCCGAAGACTAGGCTGACTAGGCTGACCACCGAAATAATTACAGCGAAAGAACCCCCGAGGGTCCAAGTACCGAATAATCATATAATCTCCCTAATAGTAGCGTACATAACCACTATCCGAAACCTCTGTACAACACTCTTGGGTCCTTTGGACCCTTGAACCCTAAACTGCTAGACCCTAAACCCTAAACCCAATAGACCCTAAACCCTAAACCCAACTATTGGGTCCTTTGGACCCTTGGGGAACACCGTCTTGCAACCATCGGGCGTCGTCCTTGCTCAGTATCGCCTGACACTTCGGACAGCGTTTGATGGATGCTTCTACGATCGGGGTCTTAATAATAATAATTAAATAGGGTTTGTGGGGCATATTATACTAAAACTCATATATTGAACCCCCAAAATAGTATAGGTAATTATTAAGGCCCCTACATTAGGGGTCTGAAAGGATAGGGAATCATGTTCCTAGTTCTTCATGCTTCTGTACGAGACGAGGTTCTTTGCTTCAAGAACACCCTCAGGCTTAAGTCCAACCACTTACAATGCTCCTGCACCCCTGAACCCTAAGAGGGTCAGATTTAGGGTCTAGGGTTTGTCCTAAATCATGGTGTAGGGCCGTGCAGGGCTTAGGGCGCTGTGCCACACATCTTCCATCGGCTTCGCGAAGGGTTTACTTGCTAATCAGCTCGAAACCCATACTAAGAGTCGAGCTTCTTGAAATCTTTGAACAGTCTTTAAGCCCTAAACCCTAAACAGGTGGAGTCGTCGGCTCCGCGAAAGGAGATCACGGAGTGGTTTTTGTGGGCTCTCCTACCCAAGTCCGCTGCACCATGCACGGTACGGTATAGAAACCCAATAAACAAACCCCCCCCCCACAAGGCCTACAGTAAACCCCCTAAAGTTGGAAACCGGATTAAGGCCAAATAGTGCTGGGATTCCCTATGCATTACTCTTCAGGATTGAGGCTATGGGGTTTCCAACTTTTGGGCTTCTACTGTAAACCCTAAATCCTAAACCACTCAAGGCATAGACCACCCACCTACTGTGGGTGGGTTGCGCTTAGGCCCCTCGCAATCGATCGCCAAAGACCGACCAGTACCATGGACCGTCGCACTCACGTCGGACCCGGTACCGAAACACGTTCTCCCCTGGTCCCCTCCTTTTTCTCCTGCCCTGCCCTGTGCTGCCTGCCTGGCTGGCGGCCGAGCCGCATTGGTATGAATGAGTTTAGGCCTAAACCCTATAAAGGTAGCGGGGGGCGGGGGGAGAAAGCAAGAAAAGCCTCTTATACACAGGCTTGTACAGCGCATCGCCATAGTATGATGCACTCGACTCAGCCTTGTCGCAATACCGTCGACCATGCCCGCTAGTCCACGGCAAACCCTAAACCCTAAACCCTGAACATTTTATAAACTACACAAGCCCTGAACCTTAAACCTTAAACCCCAAACCCTGAACCCTAAACCCTAAACCCTAAGCCCTGAACCCTAAGCCGTGAACCCTAAACCCGAAACCCCGGCCTTGATGGCACCGATTTTGCAGAGGACGGAGCGATGTCGTTCGAACTGGAGCTCCTGCATCCTTGGGTCTCAAGGAGTTCCGTTTAGGGTTTAGGGTTTAGGGTTTGGGGTTTGGGGTTTAGGGTTCAGGGCTTGTAGGGTTCGGGGTTTAGGGTTCAGGATTTAGGGTTTAGGGTTCAGCGCTTAAGGTTTATGGTTTCGTAGGGTTTAGGATTTAGGGTCTAGGGTTTAGGCTTTCTGGGATGTTACAGGGATTGCTCTTTATTGGAGCTTGGACGGACTTGAAATGGCCTTGCCGCATGATTTTAGCATGGGCATGAAAAAACACGACACCCGTAGTTGTGTAGACTGCTTCCAGCTCACAAGCAAGTTTAGGGTCCAGGGTTTGAAGAGGTTTCCTGCTACATAAGGGACACCTCCTTCATCAGAGGCCCGGACCCATAAAATCCAAGACAGAGCTGTATTCATCAGGGTGTGGGTTTCGGGGATATTCAAGTAGACAACATCGAAACTCCAGGAAGGACGAGTACCGCTTCCTGCGGACCTAATTAATGCTGTGTTCGTTCTCGAAACTGTTGAACCCTAAACCCAAATCTAACTCAAAGAAATCAACACTCTAAACGTCAACTCTAAACCCAACACCTGAAACTGCACAGCCCAAACCCAAAACACATGATAGAGGAACCTTCATAACTATAGCAGGGTTTCGGGGCAGATTCTACTATATGCATCATCAGGAACTCCAAAATGGTTTTTACACTTATCTAGGTGCCTATACTAAGCCTATATAAGACCGAAACTCTTCATCCAACACCCCACAGCCACAAACTCTGAGCCCAGAACTCGAAACCCTAAACCCTAAACTCCTAAACCCCTGAACCTCTAAACCCTAAACCCCTAAATCCTAAGCTTAACCATAAAACAAGCAAAGCTTTACCAATTCGGAACCCTAAAACCCTAAACTTCTAAAGCCTAAACCCCTAAATCCTAAACCCTGAACCCCTAAAGCCAAAAAACAAAAAGCTTTACCAAGGCGGCATCTGGAAACATAGGGCGAGAGAGAAGCTCAAGTAAAGGCACCTGCAGCTCGTGCATATTTTTGGATCCGCTAAGGGCTCCTTCAAAAAATTAAGTATGGAAATACTCTATAGGGTTTACGGTTTAGGGTTTAAGGTTTAGGGTTATATATATATATATATATAGACATATATCGAAAGGACCACTGTTCACTTGCCGGATTCCGACCGCCTCAACATGAGGCAGAAAGGAAGTGAGCCCTCCCCGAAATTTGGCCGAACACCCGGAACATGGTGCTCAACACGTAGGTTTTTTGGGGGCCACAGGTAGAATAGAGTTTCGGCTTTAGGGTTTCGAGTCTCCAAGTAAAACGGTAGGCTTTCGCGCAGTCGTTCCCCAACAGCGAGGTCCTAGTGGGCTTGAGGTTCCGGGGCTGGGCATTCATGGAGCTGTTGGTGATGTTGAGGGTTTAGGGTTTAGTGCAGGGGTCCGGGATACCGACGTAGTGGATTACTATTCCGTGGACCCGAAATCAGTCTTATCGTGCCCACGACCTGACTGGGCTTCTAGGCCAGGGTTGCGTGGTCTCGGGGCTGTAGCGCCTTACGAATAGTCCAGGATCTACAGGAATGTGGTTTCAGCAAAAGGTCCAACGGCTGAATTTGTGAGCTGGGTTGCAAAATCTAACTGGAGGTTGCTCCAAGATGAGATTTGATTCCCTCTGAAGTAGCTGTCCGATGAACAAGTTGCCAAGTTGCCAGTACCCTAATGCTCCAAAGTAGTTCCTTTTGGGGTAGTATATTAGAGTCCCTAATCAAAAAAAGGGGACACCCAAAAAGGAACTACTTTGGAGCCCCTGGGTAGTTGGAGCAGCAATGAGATCGCAACTTCAGACCCCGAGCCCCCCCGACTTCTTTAGCAGAGGCGCTTGCGTCTGCGACGATGAGGCCTGCTGCCTCTCTGTGTACTGGTTGTGTAGGAACTGAGTCACCCGATGCCCAAGGTCCAGAGGAATGTCATGCTTCTGCAGGTATCGACGCAAGAGCCCGAACCTGGCATTTGCTTACTTACAAGAATTAGTACCGAAACCCACAAAAGTAAGTGAAATAATGGCCCAACTTATATATATATATATATAATACTATATTATATTATATTATATTATGTTATATTATATATATATATGTTATGTTTGTATATATATATATATATATATACTATGTGTGTATATATATATAGATGAGCCATTATTCGACAAAAGTTTGGGATCCAGGTAGACCCTAAGCCCTTAATATGCAAGTCCTGAGGGCCTTAAGGTTACAACACAGCGTAGACCCCAACCAAAACAAGTAAAAAACCATGCCTAGGAGTACTAACATATTGAGGAAAAAATATTTTTTTCCCCAATATGTTAGTCCCTAGGAGTACTACTGCTATGATTACTTTTGCTACTGCTAATACGATCATTCTTGCTGCCATTGTTACTGTTGATGCTACGACTGACCAAGAAACTGCGTGAGCTCGTCCTGGCGAAGCTTGCGGAGCCCTGCAATCAACTCTCCCATGGTGCCTTAGTTGCTGAATTCATAAGTTAAGGTTTAGGCTGGTGTAGGGTTTAGGGTTTCAAGGCTTTGGGTTTGCGGTTGTTTAGGGTTTCTATACTATAGGGGATAAGACTATGGGAAAAGTATAAAAGTGCACTCATTCAGCTACTAAGGTGCTGATGAGCACAGCAGCGGTGATGAGGGCCGTGAAGGCAATCACACTGGCGAGGATCATTTCTGTGGTATTTGTCGGTTGCCACGGGCTCTCGCCCACACCCAGTTGACAGAAGGACCACAAAACGCATGTCAGATACTGGAAAAGCGAATCCCGGTAACGCAAGTCACTGGATGCCACCCAGTTCTCGCTGTGTAGCCAAGTCACCCCAAACCAACCACAGGCTATCCAGTGGACAAGCATCAGAAGTTGACCAAGACTCACAAAAAACTTCAGGTACAAGCTGGCACGCTGCGAATGGATGACGTCCTGCGACTCCGAAAAAAGCAGAAGGGCCTAAGCCAAGAGGCATACGTTTGATGATATAATCCTGCACTACCATAATGACCCTAGACTATGCGAGTTATGGTCTATTCCTTATTATGGGTAAGGCAGGATTATATCATCAACCGTATCTTGGACTAGAGTAGTGTACGCATACATGTGCAGTACTGCACTCAATGACGTACCATGAGGATAGCTTCGGGATCCTTAAGTTCACTGTGTTCCAAAAATATGCCCTATCCTAAGTTTTCAGATTTTAAAATTTCTAACCCCTTATCTATAGAACCCGTACAGAGCCTGCATAGAATCCCACAAGATAACCCTACAGTGAACCCTGTTCTAATCTTTAAGGCATCCGAAAGATTAAACCCTACACCCCCAAATTGAAACCATGGAATACTGGTATCACGGCACATTGTGTGTTTGCTTAATAAGGACCCCCAAGAACCATTTCCGCTTGCATATTACAGGGTCCTGCATTGCGGTGAAGCCGCGTCGCAGCTTGAGTGCTCGCGCGACACGAACTAGCCGAAGAAGACGAAACATACGAACGGTGCGGCTCAGCTCAGTCGGCTCGCCGGCACCTACTTGGAGGTTCATGGGTAGTTATAAGTAGAGTTGTTTCTCCCCAAATATGGGTTATTACTCTCGTTACCCTACCTATAACCCTACGTATAACTACCCATGAACCTCCCAGTAAGCCCGCAAGAAAGAGCGTGGATGGTCAGTCTCATTCTGCAAATACATGCATGTGTTCTGCTGCTATTACTACCGCTACTTACTACCTGCCACGTACCACTTACTGCTGGCTGCGTACTACGTGCCACTTATTACGTACCACATATGCTGTTTGTGCTACTTATATCACTTACACCAATTATATCAGTTGCAGTTAGACTACTTATACGACTCGCACTACTCATACTACTTATACTGCTTATACTGCTTATCACTACCACTCACTGCCACGACTGCCACGACTATTACTACTACTACTACTACGACTACGACTACTGCTACTACGACGACTACGACTACGACTACGACTACGACTACGACTACGACGACGACGACTACTACTACTACTACTACGACTACGACTACGACAACGACCACGACTACGGCTACGACTACGGCTACGACTGCGACTACGACCGCGGCTACGGCTACGACGACTACTACTACTACTACTACTTTTTGTTCTTCTTCCTTCCCCTTCTCCTTCTTCCTCTCCTTCTCCTGCTACTGCCCTGCTACTGCTGCTGCTGCCGCTACTGCCATTGCTATTGCTACTCTGCCACTTCGACTGCTACTGCCAGGGCTACTGCTACTGCCACTGCTACTGCTACTGCTAGCACAACAACAACTGCTACTACCACTACTACTACTACTACTACTACTACTACTACTACTACTACTACTACTAACACTACTACTACGACGACGAGCACGAGGATGACAGCGACGACGACAAATACTACTAACCACCACCACTGCATGCTTCAACCAAGAAACAGCCGGCATGACAAAACAGTTGCTGTGTGTTGCTTTGTCAGAAAGTATCGACACCTCCCGACTAAACTGGCCACGGCATCGGCGACAAGCGTGATGACCGTGACTGGTCATGTAGGGGCTGAATAATTACAAGATTGCTCTAGATATTTGAAAACAATATTACATAATCAAAATATTTGGACTCTATGGGGGGAATGCTAATATGGCTTCAATCGCCTATGGAAGTATCCTACAGCATAACTGTAAGATGAGGAATAGGGCTTAGGGTTTACGGGCTGGTGCAAGATGCTGGTCCGGTCTGAGCTGTTGTCCGACAATTTCATCTGCCCGCTGCTGGAGAAAAAAGTGTTTCAGAGATTCCTGTGTATAGCACCTTCAACCCGATACCTCGCACTTCCGCACCCGTTCGTCACGATTGTAATCGCGCAAACAGTAGTAAGACCACCGACTAGTGCTCCGAGGGTGTCGGGGCTAGGGTTTGAACCTATAGCCCAACCTAAAAACCCTGAAATGCGCGTCAACAAACTTGAGTGAAGGAGCTGCCCTGAGTCAGCAAGTCCAGAACATCGACACTCCAGTCGATGAGGATCAAGGTGAAGTCAAAAAGCCTAGCACCGAATCAACAAACTCACAAAGCCTAGGCCCGAAACCCTTAAACCGAATCCCTAAGGGTCCAAAGGACCCAAGAATTAGGTATTTAGGTTTAGGTTAGTAGCTATGTAGCTCAATATTTAGGAGAGTATATGATTATTATAAACTTTTCGGGCTTTGGGACTGTGGAACGATTGCAGGGCTGATTCGGGGACACACCTAAAGTTGTCTCCATTGTAGTTCCTTTTTTGGGCTAACCAATTGTATATTATAGGAGCTGAACCGTAAAATTTGCTAACCAGAGTAGGAACTACAATGGCTACTACAGGTAGCAAGTAGGCTAGTCGCATAAAGCTGCCGAGGTGCATCCAGGTCTTCGCATAATGACGGGCAACTTTACAGCGCTCCATGACCAAGAAGCCCTTTTGGTAGTAGCCGGTGAAGAAAGTCAGAACGAAGTCCGAACCTCGGTGTTTGAACTGCAGGCTAACCCTTTCAATCTCGAAGGGTCCAACAAGTCCCTGTTTTTAGAGTTGATGGTGTTCCAAAAAGGGCTCAAAGTTCAGATGAACGAACAGTTCTGCTTTTGCCTGGGCCAGAAACTCCAAAACACCTCCACCACCAGCGACATCGGGTACCTCCTTAGCTGGTCGTACTGGCCCTGGCAAAGTTATTGTGCGAACCAACCCGGCGAGAAAACGAACCGTTTAGGGTTTAGGGTTTACCTTGAACCCTAAACCTGTAAACCTCACAAACCCTAAACCCTAAACCCCTAAACCCTCAACCCTGAAACCCTTAAACCCTTAAACCCTAAACCCTAAACCCTCAACCCTGAAACCCTGAAACCCTGAACCCCTAAAGCCTCAACCTCCAGTGAAGTTGCGCCAGCCACTCTGGCAGACTGAAGACCAACCTTCGGGTATTTAGCTTTAAGTTTAAAAGCCCAGAATCCTAAGGCCTTCTAATCTGAGGACCCTTAAAGCCTTTAAGGGTCCTTAGATTAGAAGGCTTTAGAATTCTGGGCGTTTAAGTAACCAGGGAGAAAAAAGTATACACTTTTATTTGTCCTTGGATCAGAAGGCTTTCGGATTCTGGGCTTTTTTAAGTAACCAGGGAGAAACAGTAACCACTTTTATTTCATAATGGTTCCTTTAAGGAAAAAAAGTATTAAAGTATGGTACTCCAAAGCCCAGGATTTAGGGTATAGTTTAGGGCCCCTTAGGGTTTAGGCTTTCGGGTCCCATAAAGGCTTTAGTGCTTGCACAGGGTTTTCTGGCTCCTTTAAGGATTTAGGCTCTAGCGTCGGATGCCAGGTTTAAGGTTTCGGGTTAGTTTGGGGTGAACGCTGCGGAGCTTTGATAACTAGGATCTAGGCTTAGTTGCTGAGTTCATAAGCCCCCCAAAATGTGCACACTTTCAGTTTTATGGTGGGTAATATTATCCCAAAAAGTGTAAAGTGTATCCACTCAGTTACTAAGTAGGTCTCTCTGAGTGGATCCAGGTGTCTGAGTGCTTAGGACATGCACTAGGAAAGTAGATAAGGATCCAGGGCCAATGAGGACGTTTTAATGTTTATGGAACGGCTGGGGGGGCTGGTGCTTCAGGTTTTGAAGCCTTTTGGTTTGTAGCTTTCTGGGGTTTGAACCAAGGTCCAGGGTGTTGGGGCGCATTGCGGTGTGGTTAGGGGGCAGGTCCATCAGAAAGGTTCAACCCTGAACTGGAACGGTCCAAGAAGCAAGGGGGTGACCAGCAAGTCGTACATCACGAAGGCACCCACCATCAGGTTCCAAACAGCTCGGAAGGAGCCGCTGGGATGCAGCATGCCGGCCCAGCGTCGAGATCCCCGCAAGCTGTTGCTGCCTGAAGTGGTCGTAGACCAAAGAGCCCAAGTAGCAATATAGTAGTAGTTCTTAGTAGATGTTTGGGCGCCTCAGAGTATATACATCTACATACATATACAGAGTATCTATTATAGCGTTTCTTTATACCGTCTGGGGTATGTAGGTAGTTTTAGGTCATCCGCATGGAGCATTGATCAAGCTACTAAGCTACGATTGGCATAAGAGCGATTTGGCCCATACCGAGCCTATGGTGCCACTCGGTACTCCCCCAGGTTCAATGCTGGCCGCGCCAGTCATCTTTCGATGTGTGGTTCTGACAGATGCACCTTCCTGCCAACACAAGTGGGTGTGCAGCTGGAGGTTGCCGACGTCACTGTCCGAATCGGATTCCTCCTCTTCGATCCCAGTGCGGTGCAGTCGTTTCCTTACTTGCTTATATAGTTTCCTCTCCGGGACGGCTGAGGCACTTAGCCTTCAAGCGGCGGTTGTTGGCCCTGATCTCCAAAGTCTGGTAGCTGAGGCATACTATCCGTAAACTTTATTGTCTCGAAAAGGGGACTCAAAGAACAATTAGAATAGGGCTTTACGTGGTGGGATTCTTGATAAACGTCACAAAGAACTCCAGTAGTATGACGAATATTTTTCAAGCCCCTATATAATCGAATTTTGCCCTTAACATACCTCCTACACTGGCCCTACTATCAGCACTAAAGGGCCCCCTAAAACAGGCATCCTTAGTACAATCCCGTGACTTAAGGATAAGTAACCAGGGAGAAAAAAGTATAAACTTTATTTTATTTCATAATGGTTCCTTATTAAAGAAAAAAGTAAAAAAGTATGATACTCCAAAGCCCAGGAATGTTGGAAGCCCGGGATGCCCTGACTTACCTTTGGTTAGTAGGAATGGAAGAATGGGGTACAATTATAACTACTACGGCTTATGGACAAAATCCTGCATGACCTTAAGGACCCTAAACTATGGGAATTATGGTATATTCCTTATAATGGGTAATGCAAGATTTTGTCCATCAACCGTAGGAATGGAAGAATGGGGTACAATTATAACTACTATTACTACCATTCTTCCATTCCCTACTAACCAAAGGTAGGCTGAGACCAAGCCTGAACAGCCCCAAAAGCCTTGAACTGCATGGCCTCTTGGGCCCCAAAGCCGGAAAATATGAGCCCTAAACCCTATAAACCCTAAACATAAACCCTATAATCCCGAAACATAAACCCTATAAACCCTAAAAGCCCTAAACATAAACCCTATAAGCCCTAAACCCTAAACCAAGCTTCAAAGATAGCAGTAAGTCTGAAGATCTGCCAGCCGCCGGGAGGTTGGCCAGATCGCCTTGCTAGTGGTTCAGGGCAATACCCTAAGGGTCCAGAGGATACTCGGGGGATAGAAGTTATGTAGGTTACTATTTTGGAGAGTATATGACAATTAGGTACTTCTGATTAGGATTCGGGTTTATAGGGCTCAGGGTTCAGGATTCTATGTCTGATTAGGATTCTGGGTTTATAGGGCTTATGGTTTAGGATTCTATTTCTGATTAGGATTCTGGGCTTATAGGGTTTAGGGTTTAGGATTCTATTGATGATTAGGATTCTGGCTTTATAGGGCTTAGGGTTTAGGATTCTACTATTTCTGATTAGGATTCCGGGTTTATAGTGCTTAGCGGATAAACATTACAATAAGCCGTTGGGGGTGGATGTTACTATGGTGAGAAGCACATTGGGATGATAAGCTGGCAGTATTGCTAAGTCTTCGACCGAAGCCAGGGCTTCTGCGGTAAAATAGGGGCGTTAATAAATAGACTAGGGTTTTGGGGTATACCATACCCTACTAAAACTTATAATGAGGAACCCCCCAAATAGTATTGGTAATTATTTAGGCCCCTATAATAAATGTACTAAATCCTTATAGTAGCCCTTATAGACCCCTTCAAAGGAACCCTATTGGTAATTCTACCCTAAACCCCTAAACCGCTAAACCCCTACACCCTAAACCCATAGATCCCTTAAGGACATCAGCGGGAACGGCGCATAGATTACAGGCGCCTTGCTCCTGATGATTCTGGGCAGCGGATCGGGACCGAGGCTTAAAGGATTCCACCAAGTTGTTGAAGGGCCGTGATAATCAGAAGAAGACTAAAGCTTTGGGGACAATTATATGGGTAGTTGTCAAAATTAGGGTCCCTTTTTGGGTACCCTAAATAATAGGTGCCGTATTATAATAGGAACCCAAAAAAGGACTGAATTTTGACAACCACCCATATGATAAGTATTGTAATCAGGAACGCCAAGTAATGATTGATGGTGTGGTGGGACCGTTTTATCATAGGGATCCTTAGGGGGGTAGGGGGGAGGGGGGTAGGGCACTATACTTCCGTAAATAGGCCTTATTAGGTCCTTATTATGGGCATTAAGGCCCCCTACCCCCCCTCCCCCTACCCCCCTGAGGGTCCCTATGAGTTTTATGCAACTCCCCAAACACCAAAGAAACCTTGGGGACTCATTGTAGGACTCGTTCCCCTACGGTTGATGATATAAATCCTGGGTTTAGGGTTTAGGGTTAGGGTAATAAGGAATATGCCATAATTCCCATAGTTTAGGGTCCGTAAGGTAATGCAGGATTTAGATCATCAACCCTAAACCCTAGACCCTCATAGATCCCTTACAGGAACCCCCTTAAAGGTACCCTTAAAGATCCCTTAAAACAACCCAGGATTTATATCATCAACCATATCACTTGATAAACAGGACAGAGTCGCCATCCGGCGGTTTCGGCTCATGGGCGCCTGGAGGCTTCACGCCTACCAGGGCCGGCAAGAGCACAGGGTGTAGTTTAGGGTTTAGAGTTTAGGTTTAGGGTTCAGAGTTTAAGTTTTAGCGTTTAGGTTTAGGGTTTAGGGTTTAGGGCTTAGGGTATAGGGTGAGCCTACACCCTAAACCCCTAAACCCTAAGTTTAGGGTGTCGGTGTCTAGCTTAGTGGGATGTGACCCCTAGCTGGATGGCATAACCGTTGAAAGCCTTAAAACAATAGGCTTTCGGATCCCAGGTACCTTGTTTAAACGCCTAAACGACTAAAACCTCTAGACTCTAAACCCCTCAAACCCAAACCCTCCGGAGGCTCAAATCTCTGAGTGTTTTGGGGGCTGGCGGTTTTAGTTCTAAGCTCCGGAATCCCCATCTTCCTAGAGACTCGCCTCGGCAGAGGTTCATTAAAGGGGTGCCTTGAAAGCTTCCTCTCAGGGTTCCTTTAGGGGTTCCTTGCTAAGGAGCCGTGCTGCCTTCTAATCCTTCACGGGTAGTTGTCAAAATTATGGCCCCTTTTTTGGGGTACCCTAAATATTAGGTGCCGTACTATAATAAGGACCCCAAAAAGGGACCATAATTTTGACAACCACCCAAGGGTTTAGGGTTCAGGGCTTAGGGCTGAGGGTTTAGGGTTCAGGGCTTAGCGTTTAGGGTTAAGTGCAGGAGCTGTGTGCGCTGAAGAGGCCCTCTTAAGCCTGTCTTCTTCAACAACCGGGCCCCAAAAAGCTCAATCTTTCTAAGTCAGATAGAGCTAATATATACGGCCAAATAGTTTAAAGTTCCCCAAACTGCAACCCAAGAACTCCAAACATAAACCTCAAGCCTTATATAAGCTCCAAACTCCCAAACCCTCACGTAACCCGTCGAGCCCTGTTTGGGAGGTTTAGAGCTGCCCCCGAAGACTCTCTCTCTCTCTCTATATATATACTACCATTATGGAATTGCCCAGACCTTCCAAAACTCCAAAATCCCTAAATTAAGGAATATACTTTAAACCTTAATAGGGGTCCTAGTGTAACTTCGGGTATATTGCCTTATGACGGGAGTTTAGAAGGTCTGCAGCTGGGTAGGTCCCTAAAACCATTATCTAGTTCATGGTTGGGATAGCCTTAAAAAAACTGAATTTCTATTCCTTACTGGCTTTAGTTTAAATACCCATAAACATGCACAACGTTACCCAACCGTGACTAAGTAATGGCCTTTTGGGATGTACCCAAACCCTATGCCCGAAACCCTCGCGTCATGTTTGAAATTGTCTAAGGCCTCCGAGTCCTAGTCCCCCTAGATGAGCTTTACTCTACTCTCACAAAGGATCCCTATTACACTGGGGTTGAATTCTCTTGCGACCCTTATGTCGGAGTTCATAAAGCCATGGCCGGAGGTCTTTATTGGTTCCTATTGCGTCAACCCAGGACTCACCCCCAAACCCCGAAACCCTACCCTACCCGAACTACACACTACGTAGTAAGGAGCACAACGGCTCTATTAACGGGCACCTGGGAAGTCCTGGTGAAGCCGAAACCTAAACCCTAAAACCTAAAACCCTCATTTTGGCATCCCGGGCCTAAAGTGTTCGATGTGGGCTCATCATCCGGCGTGGCGCCGGTCCAGGGGACGGTGATGCAAATGCTCATTCGCCTGCCACCTCAGCTGGCTAATACTGGGTTTAGGGCTTTAGGGTTCGTGAGTTTAAGCCTTAATGTAGGAACCTGATTAAGAAACCTTGGGCCTTTATTAGGGTTCCTTATATGAATCCTACTATTTTGGGATATAGGACCAGGGTTTCTTAATCAGGTTCCTACATTAGGGCCTTAGGGCATTGAAGGCTTCAGGGTCATCGGGCTTCGTTTTTCATTGTGATGTTCTAGCACCTCAGCTGCCCAATACTCGGTTTGAGGATTTATAGGGTTTGAGAGTTTTTTTCGGCTTGTGTGCGAGGCTTTGGGGGTTTAGGACTTAGGGTTTAGTCAGACTTCAGGTTCTAGAGTTTCATAACACAAAGATAACCCTAAGGGTCCAAGTACCTAATAATCATATACTCTCTTAAATATTGAGCTACTTAACTACTATCCTAAACCCAAGTACCTAATTATTGGGTCCTTTGGACCCTCAAAGTAAGAGCTGAGAGTTACTTGGTTGCTGTTTTCGGGTTGCTTGGAAATGTAGCGAGCATCAGCGTAGGGTTTCCCACTCACGATTTCTCACGAGTTGAGGCGGCTTTCTAACTTTCTTCTAGGTTGTTAGTGGATAATCCTTCCGTGCGGATCGATATTCGGGTATTCTGGGCACCCCGCAACCACTAAAACCCACCCCTGACACAAAATCTGCAGCCCGAAACTCAAACACCCCAAAACCTAATGCCGCATAGGGCAACCTACGGTTGATGTTACAATTTTTGCATTACCCATAATATGTAATATACCAGAAATCCTGTAGTTTAGGGCCATTTATAAGGTAATGCAGGATTTATATCATCAACCCTAAACCATCAATCGTCGTAACGCTAGATCCCAGGTTGAAATACCTAGGCAAGCCGAGGCCGCTGTTGCTTGGGGTTGCATTTGGCAGAAAGGCGTCCGACTCCTGCGCTTACCCAGAGGCTCCATGCCTTACGGACCACATGACCCCGAAAAGTAGGGGCCCTATACCCGTATACTATGAATCCCTATATGGTATATGAACCTTAAACCCGTTTAGGGTTCATGTCGTCCTTAAGCTATATAGTACCATTATGGAATTAGGTCCGAAAAGATCACCCTTAATATGGTTTTCAGGACCTAATTCCTCAATGGTAGTATATATGGAGCCTTTGGGTTGATGCGCCTCGCGGGAAAATTGAAGCATGTTCGAATGTATCAAGCTCGTCATTCTTAAGGTCTGGTTTAAGGTTTACGGCTAGGGTCTTCTGATTGGCGTTGTGTTTCCCTGATATTTCAACCCTCGGACATATACACATTCGACAGACATCCTCCTGCGACGCCATCAGCAAGTTCTGGTCACAAGGGCTGGTGCAGCCTGCACCTACGGGTGGTCGTTGGACTTCTTGGGTCATGGCTTTCGTGCTTAGGGCTTCGGGTGTCATCCGGATTCCTCCAAAGTTGGGGCTTTAAGATCTCTCACTTTTGGTAGACTCTTCTCATTGGCAGGGTCTGGGGAATCCTGGTTCACATAGTATAAGGTCCTTAACAGTTAGAATGGGGCTTTGGGGTATGCGATATCATATGGAAATGCTAAGATTAAACAGCAGTATAAGGAACTATAGCCAACTATCCCGACCCCTGTAGCAACTCGAAACTCAAAACCCAGCACTCATATACCCCCATAGTACCCTATAGAGCCCGTAAAGGACCCCCGTAACAACTCTTGATGTTACGGCGCCCGTGCTTTGGACCCTTAAAACCCCGGTAAACCCAAGAGAACCCCTCACAAGAGGGCTCATCGAACAGTTATGATTATAGCGAATCCCAGAAAGTTGGAACATCGATTTAGGATGATTCATGCTGGGATTCCCTTTGCTTTACTTTAAGGGCATGAGGCTACTGATGTTCCAACTTTCTGGCTTCTACTATAGAAGAACCCCTAAACAAACCGTAGACCCCTACTAACTCTTGATGCCACGGTACCTCGCTGTCGGCCTGTATCTGCGACGTAGCTGTCTGCCAGCATGCGATGCAGATCCTCAGTTCCCAAAGCGGTTTAGGGCTTTAAGGGTTCAGGGCTAAGGGTTCAGGGGTTTGGGGCTTCAAGGGCTCAGGGTGTAGGGTTCCCAAACGCCCGAAAGACCGGAACCGAATGTAAGGGTCTTGCGAACTCATTCGCTTTAGAAGGCCGTCTTCGGGCTCCATGGGGCTTTTGGGCTTTATACAGGGGCCTTACTGTAGTACATAATGGATCTAGAGTTTTGGGGCATACGGTAATTAGTAATATGTATATATATATACATACATACATATATATATATATACATATATATATATATATATATATATATTAGTGCTACCCCCTTTGGTTATCCACCCTCTTTGGGTGGAAATCACCGACCTGGCCCATTTCCCGAGCTGCGATCCTTGATATATGGTAGCCCCCCCTCAAAGACCCGGGCTTCTACATAAGGTTTCGATTTTCGCCTACATACAATGTTTGATGGTGGATGGTGGTTGGGGGTCATGGTACCAATCCAAATCCCCTTCGCACAATCTGGGAGACCTATTGAATTCAAGAGGCCTCCCGGATTGAAGATTGAAGATCTCACAGAATTTTTTTCAGGGGATCTTCAATCTTCAACCCGGGAGGCCTATCGAATGCAACAGGCCTATTGAAATCAATAGGGTCTGCACTGTTTCCGTCAGGCTCCATCGCATTTATTGAAAACGGCGTAGGCTTAGAATGGTCTATCCAGCCTGTCATTCATTTTCTCAAACCCTCACTGCCGGAAACAATTAGATTAACTTGATCACCGTCGAATCTTGAACTCATTGCTCTCAGATGTTGTTCATATCTAGCAACAGCAAAACCAATGATAACAGCACATCAGGACAATATGATAAGGAGAGGTGGACAACTTTTCCATCCTATGGCGGCTAGTATCGATAACCTTGACAGCGTGATCGATAGCAGCAAACAAATTTCTTACCAAGTGCAATTTACGAAGGAATTCTGCTTTGACACTCTATACTGCTATACGATTTTCTGTTAGCCTGGTGCAGTCGGTGTGCAAATTGAAATTATGATGTTGCAGCAGACGCAACAGAAGCGCCTTTTTAATATATACAAGTCCGTTTCGTGAGGTGGCCTTATCCGTCACTGTGAGCAATAGTATGCTTTGGTCCATCTCCTTCCTAGGAAGTCTGTTTCGTCGTCGGCCAACTCAATTTCGTCAGCATACATAACCGAGATTGTGTTAACCTTACCGCCAATCCTGTTTTGATAATGTAAGGCTTCCGAATAAATGACCAAAGGCATAATTCTTGTAGGCTTTGTTGCAAGAAACGGCGTCGTAGGCGTTAGTGAACAATAAAATCTCTTAGTTGGCTTCACCAACTAGGGAGTCAAATCGTGAGAATCCTTATCATTGCGATTCAAGGGCATGCAGATATCAAACTGAATGAAAACCGGTATTTCCACGATCTCGTGGAAAGCAGATGTGTAAGCTGACATCTATCTCCGTATCCACTTCCGGAATGTTAACGCATTTGTCATCTTTGTCTGTCTCGGGGTTTCGCAAACAGCAATGCTGTTCCTCTGATTTGAGCCGCCGGGGGGATGGCGCGACGTCCCTTAACGATTTCAACGTGCTGCAACAGAAGCACCAGAAGCTCTATAATATATACATTTCCGTTTCGTGGGTTGGGCCTTAGCCGTCAATGTTAAGCAATAAAATGTGTTTGTCTCATCCGTCTTGTATACTCTGGATGGTTGCTTACAGTAGGGTATCTTACACTGATATAACAGTGCTTTTAAAACCTGCCATATACTAAAGAGTAGGTTTTATTGAAAAAAGCTTCAGTCAAACAGCTGCACATTCTGGTGTTCTTCATGTTGGATTTCATATGCATGCGCCACCATTACAATCTCATTGCTAGCTTAGGCATTCCTCTGCTAGTCTTCATTGAGTCTCAGTCATGATGAAAGGACTTCTGTATGAATAGGAGGGGTGATTTCGTTACGCAGCACTACTGTGAAGCGCGTTGACGTTCAATCTTCAGTGTTGAACTTCAATCCCGAGGATTGAACTTCAATACTCAGGGATCCAAGATTCAAGGTCCTGGGGAAACTCTTGAATCTTGGATCCGGGAGTATTGAAGTTCAGTCCTCTGGATTGAAGTTCAAAACCGGGAGGCTTTACTATTGAGGCCTGAAAGAGGCCTGCCCGCCGTTGCGAATTGAAAAAAGGATGGAAAAGGCTTGGGTTAGACTAAGACAGCATCAGCAAGAGGGATTCCTATTGGAAGCGGTCCAGGGGGCAGAAAAGACAGGATTTACAATTTACACCAAATCTGGGGGGGGGGTACTGTGTATGTATGTATGTATATATATATATATATGATCTAGTTAATTATGTATTATATAATAATATATATATATATATATATATATATATATCCCCTAGAGCCTAGACCCTATATTTAATCACACTACGGAGCCCTAAGGAGCTGCACTAGCACTCCCGGTGGCTCCCGTAAAGCAAGAGCCACAATAGAGCAGTTAAACACATCTCCCTGAGCCAAAACCCTGAACCCTAAACCCCTAAACCCTAAGAAGCCAAAACCAAAACCCCTAAACCGCAATAAATCCCACCACGCCCAAAACCCGAGCCCAAAATCGGCACTCTAAAGCCTAACTTTAATCGAGGAGTCCCAGAAAGAGTAGGCATGGTCGGCAGCAGCATCCTTGTGAGATTCGGTGTCCGTGCTCATGGGGCAAGGGTGAGACCAAAGTGACCAAAGGTCACAGGAGCTTCAGCACAGACGCTAGAAGCAGCTTGACTAGCTACGTATCTGAACGCGACCTACCTGACCTATGGTTATCTATTTCTCACTACATTAAGGAAAACGCCTCGCGAGTCGGACTCTGAATTTCTGGGTTCCGGGTCTAGGGTTCGGGATTTGGGGCTTCGACTTTGGAGTTTACGGTAAACAACACCTGGGTTTAGGGTTTAGGGATAATTTTCAATGGCAAGCAACAAACAACTTTCCAGCTGCGAAGGCCTGTGCTATTCAACGCTGGAAGCCGTCAAGCATGGAGCATGCCAACGATCAGAGGGTTTAGGGTGTAGGGTTAGAAAGCCTAAACCCTAAAGCAGGATCTAGAGTACAATGAGTCGAAGGCTAACGGTGAGGAGTTTAGAGTGTAGGATTTATAGGGGGCCTTCAAGGCCTGAAATGTTGGAACAGATATGAGTGGTTGTCAAAATTATGCTCCCTTTTTGGGTACCCTAAATAATAGGTGCCGTATTATAATAAGGACCCAAAAAGGTACCATAATTTTGACGAACACCCATATGTTGCAAGAACCCAGTATACTTGGATTACTTGGAGGGTCGGGGAACTTAGGAAGTAGTTATAAGTACGATAACCCCAATTAGGAACCCATTTAGGGTACTTAGTATAAGTACCCTAAAGAGAGTAGCTAACAAATAGAGTTATAATATAACTCTGTTTGTTTACTACTCTCTAAGTCCCCCGACCCGCCAAGTAGTCGAGGAGGCATGCTCCCGACATGGAAGAGTGCATTACCTTCAGTGATTTATGATATTCCTTAAGGCCTTCAGGTTCCTTCCTACTGTTGATGGACAAAATCCTAGGGTTCCTTTAAAGGGATCTATAAGGGTAGCTTTAAGGGGTTTCTTTAAGGGATCTATAGGGTTTTAGGGTTTAGGGATATACATCCTGCATTACCCATTATAAGGAATATACCAAAATTCCCATAGTTTAGAGTCCTTAAGGTCATGCAGGATTTTGTCCATCAGCCGTATGAAC
>BGNK01004247.1:52500-57521 GCA_003297005.1 Symbiodinium sp. clade A Y106
ACTTCATAATCAGGTTACCCTTTTTCCTACTATTGGGTCTTAATAAGGGGACCCTAACATAAAAAAGGGCAAAAGGGTACCACTCAGAAGATACAGGGGCATCATAACTTAGAATAGTTGGTGTAGGGTTTGGGTGTATTATTGCATTCTACTGATACTATATAAATGTAATAGGAAGCCCCCCAAAATAGTGTTGGTAATTACTTAGGCCCCTGTACTAGCACGTTTTAGCCCAAAAATTGCGAGCATGCTTACAGCTGTAGCCGTAAGTCCTATGCAGTCCCAAGGATTGACGCCTGACGTGAGTGAGAGTTTGTCTGACCCAAAGGCTCCATGTACCTTCATAGTAGATACTTAAGCCTTAAAGGGGTCCCCATCTAGGTACTTTAAGGTATATACTATATGGGTACATGGAGCCTTAGGGTGAGCGCCTGGTCTGGAGCGTGGCAAGATGACACGGCATGCGACAGTGGACTGCAGAACCCATGAAATCCCAAGCCCATGAGTCCCTGAGCCCTAAAACGCGACGGCTCTGCGCACATAGGCCCGGCACTGCAAGAAGAATCCTTGACTGTTCGAGTGTCAGCCTTGATGCTCAAGGTTTAACATGCTCCACGACTCTTTTCACTCTTTTCTCAGTCTCTATTCTCTGGCGATCGAAACTGCGATTGGTGAAACGTCGCACACTTGCATTTGCCGTTCGGCAGATGCTGGGACGCAGATCTCAATGCCTTCTCCCGGGAGCCAGGTGGCGACGTCCACCCCCCAGTACTCATAGCCCCTCTTTTCCAGCCAGGCAACTTCTGCTTTTTGGGAATTACCCAGGCCTTCTGAAGCTGTGATAAACTCGCGCTCTGCTTCTGGGAGGGACGCGATGAACAAACGCCGCACTTCTCGGCTACACTGGGAGGATCCGTCGCCCCTTGGCTCCTTGGAGAGATTGCCGAGGCCAGCGTCCAGTGCGTGCTTGAACTGGGGAGACTCTTGGAATTCTTTTTGCTTCTTATTCACCTTCTCCCTCTGGATGTTGTCCTTGCCTGCAGATTCGAAGCTTTCCACCTTCCCTTTGCCCACATGCTTCTGGAAGTAATACACCTCAAGCTCTGCTCCGGATTCCACCGCCACCTCGATGTTTGCCCTCCATTTGGTAAACCACCTGCAACCCCAAGGCTTCTGCTCACCGTAGAGGGGCGTGCACCAGCAGGTGCCGGGCAAGCCTTCGGCTTCGGGGATGCTGTCGCACTTGCCGTAGTCGTCCGTGCCCTGCGGGAGGAAGACGACCGCTGCACTGACCTCGCCGTTTCGGCCCTGAGACACCAAGGATTCCCAGGCTCCTTCGTACTTTCCAGGCCAGCTGGCCACGCAGGGCCGGCCAGGTTCACGGAGGACGCTGCCTTCGAAGCGGATGGTACGGTTGCTCACTTCGCCGTGGGCCTCCTCGCGCTCTCTTTCGAGGGTTTTCCTCTGCTCGTCGTCCAGTTCGACGTCGACGAAGCAGCAAACACAGAACATTACGCCACCGCAAATTCCCACAGGCCAAACGATAACTGCCGTCCACCAATATCCTCGCAGGATGTGCTGCACCGTCATGGCTGCGAGAGACAGCAAAGCCAGGACGCCCACAAACCGAAGGCCAAGGCGGAGAACGGTGTGATACTTTCCATATCTAAACTTTTCGTCTTCATTCTGACCAGTCCCAAAGAAGCTAGAAATACTGATGCAGCAGCACAGAGGCACAGTGGCACTGGCCAGAAGTGCGGCTGCAACGGTGCTCTCGGGTGGAATGGAAGCGCAAACTACCAGGAGGGCAAATGGGAGCCCAGCAAAAATCCCCATCGTTGCAACATAAGACCACGCCTTTTTGTCCCGTTTCTTGGCGGCGGCCTCCTTGATCATCGCTTCCGTCCGCTTCCGGGCTTCCTCCCGTCGCTTTCCTTCACGAGCCAACTCCCGGGCCTCGGCTCGGTCGCGGCCCTTCGCTTGCCGGCTGAAAGCTTCGAAGTCCACGGAGGCCCGTAACGAGGAGCCGCTGGCAGCTTGGCAGCTGCCCTTCACCTCCGGGCTGTCTATCAATCGAATCTCGACCGAGGTGACGGCTTCGTCCGCCACTCTGACGTCGCAGGACATCGTAGGATAGACAAGCTCCCACTCCTCACTCCGAAATCTCACTTCGATGGGGGTCCGTAGGTCGTTCGTCACATTCAACAAAGCCATGGCGTCGCTCGCTCGGGGCACAGCCAAGGCCCCACAAAACCCAATATAACATCACCCGTAGCCGTAGCACTCGATCATCCGCTACCAAGTACAGGGCTTCTTCCTAATCTATTTAATCATGGTGGAGAGCAGGGTTTAGAGCACATGATGTATCGTATTTACTGGTTGTTGCGCTTCTTTCTGCTGTCCGGTGTGGTTGCACTACTATTGCCTATCTTGCTGCTGGTACTATGATGCGACCATAGGCCACTAGAGCCACGATGACAACCTGGCAAATACGTAGCTGTTCTGAGCATGCTGGAAGGTTTAGGGTTGAGGAGTTTAGGTTTAGGGATTAGGGCAGATCACAAAACGACTCCAGTCCAAGCCGGCGCGACGGCGGAAGCACTTGTCACGATGAAAACTGCAGCCCAAAGTCCTCGCTTAAAGACAACATGAACCCTAAGAGGGTTTCACTTACAATATAGGGGTTCATATAAGGCTACAGGGCCCCTGCTGTTCATGGTCATTTGGTCCTTATCAGGGAGGCATCAGCCCTCAATCGTAGAGTGCACCCTTGCTCACTATAGGGGATACTCACCTCAACCATAATAGCAAATCCTACTATACGAACCCTACTTTCTAGTATATAGGTACTTAGGACCCTTTGGGAAAGGAATCTTCCAGAGTTTATATAATTGGGAGTTTCCGAAAATAGGGGACCCTAATATAGTAGGATCCTTATTATAAGGACCCCAAAATAAGGTACCCCTAATTTTCGGAAACTCCCTAAACCCTAAACCCTTTATAGAACCCTTATAGATCCCTTTAAGGAACCCTTAAGGGATCCCTTTAAAGGTACCCCCTATTTTCAGAATAAGGTACCCCTAATTTTCGGAAACTCCCAAATTAGTGTTCGGGGTAGAGGGGCTCTTGGGTTTTAGGGTGCAGAATTTGTTGGTTGAGGGTTTAGGGTCACGGTTTCTATTGATATGGGTGGTTGGCAAAATTAGGGTCCCCTTTTGGGGTACCCTAAATATTAGGTGCCGTATATATATATATATATAAGGGACCCAGCAAGGGACCATAATTTTCACAACCACCCATATAAATCCCAGACCCCTGGAGCCGAAAGCCTTCCTAGACCCCCCCTTACTATACCAGTTTAGGGTTTAGGGTTTAGGGGTTTAGGGTTTAGGGTACCCCAAATACCGGCTGTTAAGGAGCATAAGGGCCTTATGAAAGAGTCGATGGGGTGTCCTGATAAGTCCGGAAATCCCTGAAGCCTAGGGCCTAAGCCCTTTTGAGGCTTCCATATTACCTATAGTCTCCATTGTAGCTCTTGTTTTAATTAACCAAAATCTATGTTTATAGGATCCTAACCATAAAACTGGTTAACCAAAAAAAGGACTACAATGGAGACTATAGGTACCCCCGAGCTGCATTTTGACGGGTCCTGCTTGGCACACGCTCCTCTTTGGGATTCGGGCCTGCGACCTGGGTCAGCAACTTTTCGGCTTCGCCAGATTTCGGATGTACCTGAGCCCTAGGCTGTGGTACTTTGTTTGGTTACCTTCGCTTCTTGTTCTAGGATCCTAACCATCGGTTATTAAAAAAGGCATACATTCAAGGGTCTGGGCAGGACTTCAGGATCCAGAATTTCTAGGGTCTTTTTTATCGAGGGCAAAGTGTAGCTCTGTGGTTACAGCCGCCCAGCAGAACACTTGAGACAGCCCGTGACCGTTTTTTGTTACAGCTGCTTTGAGATTATCACAAGATCTCCACACGAGGCCTTCCCCAAAAGCTGTAAACCCTAAACCCTAAACCCTAGACCCTAAACCCTAAACCCTAAACTCTAGACCCTAAACCCTAGACCCTAAACCCTAAACCCTAAGATGTGCCTCTCCCTGAACTTCCGCTTCCTGAGTTCCCTGCACAGCCCAACCCATTGACTTCTAGAATGGACCTGTCATCGGGCCTATCCCTTGGGCTCTACTTGGAGGGTCGGGGGACTTAGTAAGTCGGTAGTAAGTAGACTTATAAGTACCCTAAAAGGGACCCTAATTGGGGTTATGGTACTTATAAGTCCCTAAAATAAACAGTTACTAAGTCCCCCGACCCTCCAAGTAAGGACTCATCTAATATCTTAAGGCTTTTGGGCCCAAAGACCATACTATATAAGGCCTTTGGGCTATTTTGAGCCTTAGGGTATGAAACTGACCCCTACACCCTAAATACCGTGAAGTTGCGAATGCTTTGAGTATAGAACTCCTGGGTCTGTTACGACACGAGACTTCAGGGTGGCAGGAGTTGCCTGCCTGTGTGAAACAGCGGCACCACCGCTCACGGGACTTCAAGACGTTCCTGGCAAAGTCTTTGTTTGTTTTGCTGTCCTGCTTCGTGGCTTGGGACTTTGTTAAGGAACTTAGTTTAAGTTACCATAACTGGGAGCTAATTATAGTAGTTCTGAAATGGTTTCCTTAGACTGGTAACTTGATTCGATTAAATTCCTCGGCAAGAACCCAGATGACCTAAACGCTGCGAGCCCGGTAACTAACCTAAAGCCTACCGGTAGCCCGCAACTTCCCTCTATTATACCCTAAAGACCCACTATCAAGGAACGTTAAGGTAAACCCCTAAACCCTAAACCCCTAAACCCTAAACCCTAAACCCCTAAACCCTGAACCCTAAACCCCTAAACCCTAAACCCTAAACCCCTAAACCCTGAACCCTAAACCCTAAACCCTAAGCAAGGCAAATCCTTGCAGACCTGGATCTGACCCCGGGAGCACCTCAGACCGAATCCCGAATCCCTCCTGGAGGGTGGG
>BGNK01004248.1:8515-26110 GCA_003297005.1 Symbiodinium sp. clade A Y106
TGTCCTTCTCTCTCAGGCCTTTTACCTCTGATTTGCTCTGAAGTACGGTAGTTCTGGTGCTCATTTCAGTTTCACGCGCCCGCAATGAGCAGAGCCCGCTCGCTCAGCGTTCAAAAAAATTGTTGTGTGTTGTTGTGTGTTGTTGTGGTTGTTGTGGTTGTTGTGTGTTGTTGTGGTTGTTGTGTGTTGTTGTTTGTTGTTGTGTGTTGTTTGTTTGTTTGTTTGTTTGCTTGCTTGTTTGTTTGTGTGTTTGTGTGTGTGTGTGGTTTGTGTGTTTGTGTGGTTGTTTTTTGTTTGTTCGTTGTTGTTGTTGTCGTCGTTGTTGTTGCTGCTGTTGTTGCTGCTGTTGTTGTGTTTTGTTTGTTTGTTTGTTTGTTTGTTTGTGTGTTTGCGTGTGTGTTTGTTTACTGTTTGTTTGTTTGTTCGTTGTTGTTGTCGTTGTTGTTGTTGTTGCTGCTGTTGCTGCTGTTGTTGTTGTTGTTGTTGTTGTGTTTTGTTTGTTTGTTTGTTTGTTCGTGGTTGTTTGTGGTTGTTTGTGGTTGTTGTTGTTGGGTCCGACGATTCTGCCTACACTTCTTTGATATTCCTGTTTACGTATGTCTGCGCGAGGGGACTGCCCATGTCGCCTGCCCAAGCTGAAAGATTGAAGGGCTACCCCGCAGCTCGTTTGCAGGTCGTTGCCTGCTTCATCCTGCTTCTGCGCACATGCTGCTGCTGCTAGTACTTGTATTGCTAGCGCGAAGCTCGTCAACCCTGAATTCATAAACGTGTGGCCATGCGAAGTTCCGGTGCAAGTGTTCAGGCGCAAGGCGCTTGCAAAGCGGAGCCTGTGCCACCCGCACCAACATGACCACACGCATGATGCGTCGCGACATTTTTCCAGACATGTTGAACTTCAACCTCGTGCAAGCATTCAGATTGTCCGCGGATGCATGTGCAGTTGGCAGGTTTGCTTCAACCACACCGGCGGCAAATGCTTTCGAGCTGACTGCCGCTTCCTACACATTGGCCCCGGTCCGAGGCTGTCCCGACAGCCCCAATCCTTGTCAGTGGCATGTCAAAAGGTCCAAGACATGATGCTCCTTTCCAGGTAGCCAGCATGGTCGGGGCTGCCAAGGTTTGCAGAGCCCCGGTTGCGTTAGCTTCGAGGCTACCTTCCGCATCAAAGGTTAATTTTCGGTACTTGGAATCCCGCCGGTTTGTTCTCGCTGAGATTTTGTGGGCACAGGTACGTGCAGCTCGTCGTCTTGCTTGAAGCCGAAACAGTGCCCACGAATGACGAGAGCAGCAGCTCTTTTTGGCCGGCATGTCGGCAGATCAACCAGAGTCCAAGAATCTCGTATAAAGTTACGTTGATGACAAGGTTTCAGTTTGTGCTTCTCGGTGAAGGCAAAGTGCTTCTTGCTTGGTCCGTATGGAAGAAAGAAACATGACGACGTGCAACCGGCCTTGGGCACCTGCACGTTTGGCTGCAGCTGCGGCTGCTTGTCCCCACTCCGTTTCACAGCAGAGACGTATACCACATTTAGACAAAAAACCGGTATGCTCACCCATGAGCCATGACAGCCATGAGTCTCCACGAGTCTATAGTCTGGCAGCACCAACTAAGTCAGAGGGTAGATCGGTCTTGACGTACGGAAGACTAGCAGCAAGCAGGAATTTGCTGAGGCGGCGAGTTCTTGCTGCGCCTCGGAAGAGCAGCTACTTCGCCGCTTCCTTACTTCAGCACGGGAGCAACGCCGTAGCGCAGCATTGCACGCCCACTTTGCCCATCAGCCTAAGCCCAGGTCACCGGAACTTGCACAAAGTGGCGGACGGTGGTGGGGCACTAAAGTTCAAAGTCCATCAAAGGTCCTGATAAAGGCGCCGAGTCGCTGGCAGGCGCTAAAGTGTGCGGATGAAGCGAATCTACAGGAGTGGTCTGGAGTGCTAAGGCCTGCCGCCCCGCATCCGATATGTCTTGTCGCAAGTTACTATTGCGTGTCGAGCGACTTTGATGCCCGGCCCGATCTCTTTCGATTCCCGCACTCTTTCCACAAGGTTCGAGCATCCCGGTCTTGGACTGTAGCAAGTCATGGCTTTCTCAGTCCAACAAGATTTCCTGCGATGTCTCCTGAAGTTGGGGCTTACGAACGAATACAGTGACATAACAGTTGTCTGCCGGCACAACAACTGCCGAGAGGAAATGCGGATGTCGAAACTCCTGCTTGCAACTGCTTGCCCAAGTCTACAGGCGCAGCTGAGGTGCGGCAGCGAAGTCGTTTTGCCGCTCACTGCTCCTACTTTCAAAGCGGCGCTTTTTTTGTCATGTGGCCTGGCGTTGGACGAATGTGATCCCGGCGTCGATGTCGACAGTTTGTGGGCAGCCGCTGCTGTCTTGAATTTGGACGTGCCGCAGCTCGGCCAGCCCCAAGCGCATACGTCCTCCGGCATCTTAAGGCCAAGGCATCGTTTCTTGAATTCTCAGTGGGCAAATTGGGCTTTCATTTTGTTGCTCTGCATAGCAGTCCTAGCGGCATGGGTGCCAATGCTCCATTACACGATGGAAAGTTTCTTTATGGATGATTCGATGATTGCCAGGAATCCCAATGTCTACATGGACCTTGATGTTCTTCGCTTGTTTTGCACCGATTATTGGGGCCTTGACTTGTTCGCAGGCACCTGGACACACAAGTCGTTTAGGCCACTCACCGTGCTGACATTTCGATGGAATTACCTGTTGCATGGCTTTCACTCTGCAGGTTTCCACAACACGAACTTATGCATTCATCTGCTTTGTAGTGGATTCCTGGGTACAGTTGGCACACATGCAGGCTTGACTCGTCAGTGGGCTGGTCTTCTGGCTTTGCTTTTCTGTGCTCACCCTGTTCACACGGAGAGTGTGTTGTACATTGTTGGGCGGGCAGACTTGCTTTGCTTATTTCTGATTCTTGCTGCTATTTCGGTGCATTCCGCCTATGGTACAGCTTGCGGAGGTTTTAGGCAGAACTGGGTCATCCTGCTCGGGATGACTCTATCGTGTGGACTACTTATTGCAGCAGGCCTGTGCAAAGAAACAGGCTTCTGCTTTTTTGGCCTGCTCATTGTGTGGGATATTCTCCGTCTTGCAACTGTGGCAAAGCCAAGAGCCTGGCTGCAAATGCGATCGATGCTATTGCTGCTTGTCGGCTTTCTCTCCTGTGCCTTTCGCGTTTGGTTTACAGGAACTACGATCGAGCGAATGGATCCACACAGCAACCCTGTCGCGGCAGAAGAGAATGCAAGTGTGCGATTTCTTTCATATGCTTTGGTGCATGGTATGTACGGGAAGCTTCTTGCCTGGCCAGCGCGTCTATGCTACGACTACTCGTATGATGCAGTGCCACTAGTGCGAAGCTTCTCAGACGTTCGGCTGCTGCTGCCTTTGGCCGCGTACGCGTCATTTGCTCAGATGTTGACAGTTGCCGCGGGTCGGTTCCGGTACAGAGCCTTCAAGAACACAGTGTTTGAAGCTCCCCTTCTGGGTATTGCAATCTTTCTTCTAGGTTTCGTCCCAATGTCCAACATTTTGTTCCCAGTTGGGACCATGATTGCCGAGCGCCTGCTGTACATACCATCTGCCGGACTTCTTCTGGCACTTTGTGGCTTTGCTCAGCAGCAGTTCTCTGCAACGTGGCTGCCCAAATTTGCAGCAGTTGTAGGCATCCTTCATGCCCACCTCACAGCCCAACGGGTGCTGGAATGGTCGAGCCCAGAGTCCATCACCGTAGCAGATGCTGCAAAGCAAAAGCGCTCTGTGCGTGTGCAGTACAATTTCGGTGCTCACCTACTATCAGCACAAAGGTATGACGAGGCTCTCAGTGCTTTTCGACTGGTGATGGAGATCGATCCCTCCGACAGGGACTGCATGCCACTTTATCGTGCAGGGCAGATCCACTTCTACCAGAAGAATTATGCTGTCGCCGAGCAGCTTCTTGAAAAGGCAGTTCAAGGACAGTTTAGTCCATTGATACTCAATGAGGAGGAGGTGTTCCACGACTACGCACTGGCTCTCTGGTTTATGGAAAAGCCACATGATGCCGTGATGAATTTCGAAAAGAGCTTGGCAATCAACTCAACCTTCACGAAGGGACTGAACAACCTCGGTTGTGCTCTGGGGCTGGGTGCGCTTTTTGGCCGGTTGCCCTCGGAAGCCATGCACTACGGTATCGACCATCTGCAACAGGCCATCAGTCTAAATCCACGGAGCCTTTTGTACTGGCGCAACCTCGTGGCTCTTCTTCGGTTCGCGGAAGAGGAGGACATAGCTAAACGTGCCTGGGAGGAAGTGCTGACGTTGGATCCCGCCGGAAGCCTGCCGGAAGATTGTAGCTGGGAGTTCGCACTTCGGTGAGGGCTTTGATGCTGCGCGAAATTGAGACGACTTCTTGCCAGCATGAAGTATGGAGCCGGTCATTGCCATTGGCAAAAATTGCATAGTACATCTTTATGAAGTATGCAGGCTTCGCTTCGTCCGGTGGAGAGTAGTCATGGCAGTGGGAATGTGCTTGGGGAGTGGGGTGGACTCTAAGGGAGGGGTGACTGGTGAGGGGATGAAGAGGACGGGGAAAGCTCAGACCGCTTCGGCCAGGGTCAAGGCGACCATCTGCGTTACGACACGTATAACCCGAGACAAAATCTCAAGCAGAGTCGAGTTGTTGTGATTTGAGTTAGGCACTCTGGCAGGATCGGACAAAGAGGCCGTGAAGACTTTCAGATTTGGCGGGATGGCGACCGACTACAGGCAGGACGAGATTGCCTGGATCGAAACATGAGTCACATGCTAGCAGAAGACTTGTTCTTTAAAGGCCGTTTACCCGTCAGCACCGCAAGCCACCGGAACTGGTGAAGAGGCTGGCCCTTGCCATGTCAAGATTTGTTTGGATCCTTTTTCAAGCATCATGTGTGTGCGATGCCAGGCATGCGGGCCTGATGAGTTTGGAAGTGGTCGTTACTTCCAGGCATGCTTCAAAGCACAGTAGCCAAGTAGTCAGGAGGACAGACTGAGCCAGTGGATGCTTGCTTGCACATGGTATTTCTTGTTGCCTCACGCGTAGCAAGCAAGCAACATTCTCGTACAGAGCCAGCCCGTGCCCCACCAGGGATATCCTAACCCCAGGCACGGGATAGGCGGATGACAGAGTTAAGGGCTTGAAGAAGGCCTCCAGTCCCGGGGAGGGATGAAAGGGAGAGCAACGGTACTGCCAAGAGAATCGCAGGGCAACGCAGTGTTGTGCAAGGCTCCACGGTCGGGTTCAGGCAGGTCCCGGTGACAGGAGGAAGGCGGAGTGCAGGAGACGATGTATGGAGGACCAGAGGCGGAACACGAGCCTAAAGCCCAACCTGCTGCTCTGAATATCATCATGTGCGTCCAAAAACGTTTTTCTGTGACGGAAGAGGGATGAACGAGAAGAACAAGGAGAAGACTGCCTAGTGACTTATTGGGAGAGGCAAGTCCGAGCCACAAAGCTGAAAACGAAGATGGCACGACAGAAGGAAACAGGCAGACTCAGGCAGAGCGAGCTCAATGCTTTGCAGGTAAGGGGCCGTCCTGGAGAAGAGGCTCCGCTGGGCTTCACTCGATTCCACACCATGTCCAGCGACATGGCAGGTTGAGCTAGCACTCTATATCGAGGACGGCAAGGTGCCGCTCCTGGAGCCCTCAGGGCCCTGTCTTGCTTTCAGGCTTGCAGGTCACAAGTTCTTCACCTATGGCTTCTAGGTGACGGTTCGAACGTTCACCGTCGAATCTAGACGTTCCAGGCTCACTCCCTATATGCATTTTGTGACCCCCGCTCTGTCAGTTGGACGCTGCAAATTGCGCGTTCAGAAAGCAAGGCAGTGGGAATCTGTCCGTGGATGGGCTTGGGCCTCGGAGTTTCGAAGAATCGTACAGCTCAGCCGAAGCCGCACGCAGCAGGCCCGGCATTCCTACAGCGTTCTGCAGCCAGGAGGAGGCTGATGGACCGAGTCGTTTAACGATCCTGCAAATTTCATGCAGCCGGGTCCTGCAAGGACCGGGCATTCCAATGACGTCGCAGCCTTGGTGCGTTGAGATGGGCAGTTCCAATGTTGGATGCTGCGCTCACGCAAAACTCACGCGATATGGCCACTGGTGGAGAGCGACGGCCGACCACGGAGGTTTTGAATGCTGACCAGCTTGCATCCCTCGCCTGGTGAGTGAGTGATCGTGAAATACATTTGGAAACAATCTCATTGCGAAACGAATTCTCTCCTACTGGGAAACTCAGATGTTTCATACTACGTCCTCTTGGAGCGTCTTTGGCCCATGTTGGGGAACCCCGCTGGCATTGAATGCTCTTTGCATGAAGCCGGGTCCGGGTATCTGAGCGGGTGGCTACGTGCGTATTGCCTTGCATGGGCGAGCCATGCTAGCCCGAGAGTCGCAATGAAAGTCGCACCACACGAACTGCAACGAGTTCGTCCCGAGTCAGCTTGTGCTTCTCCGAGCTGTTTGATGGATGTCTCGGGCCTAGAATGTACCTACGGGCAAGGGGTGGCAGACCATGTTGAGACTGATCGGCTTTTTCCTGCCGAAACGGGGTGGGCGACGGAGCATTCGCTCTAGGAAGGCCATGCTAGCCGCCGCTCTGTAAAGGCTTCAGTGGCACTCGAACCTTGAGACATCACAATCGAGGATGGATCCACAGCAGCCTGGTGTCTTCACATCGTTAGTGGTTGTTGGCCAGGCGGACAAAGCACGGCATCAACACGCCAGCCAGAAGCAACCAGCCTGGATGCAGGTGTTTGACAAGCAGGCAGGCGCCTTCTGCTTCCATTTTCAGGCGCGCAAGCTCGACGAGCTGTCTCCCTGAACCCTAAAACCTAAAATTGTGCGAGGGTGCGAGTCGAAACCCTCGACTGACTGCTTCTTTTTTGTTCTTCCTGTGTAGGTTGCAGTTGACGGTGACAGTCGCTGGGTGCACCTCCCAGTCAGCCGGGCTGGAGGTGATTCTGAGGGGCAAGCTGATTCGGAGAAGCAGAAACGGCTCTCGCTGTTGGTTACCGGGAGAAATTCCAGTCTGGTCACGCCGTTTACTGCGCTCGCAGTTCGACCGCTGCCTGGCTCCAGGTCTTTTTTCCAAAAGGTCCTGGAGGGTTGTCCGGCGAGGCCAGCTCACACTGCCTTCTCGAGCCGTACTCAAACGACATGAGTTGAGGTCATCGTTAATCCGCCACCTTGCCATGGAAATGGCGGGCAGCTTAAAAGGTCCCTCTTGAACTCACCAAGCGACACGAAGTGACAGCCTACACCTGAGCTTTGCCTCCTCGAGGCGCTGACGTTGCATTCACAATTTTTAGCCCGGCACCAAACAGGACTTTGCAGACAGGATTTCTAGTTGGAGCTTGTCCTGGGCTCCCGCATCCTCCAGGGATGAGGAGGTTTGGCCCGGAGTGTCAAGGTCGAAGAACCGAGGGAACCAAGAAACGGAACGCCGCGAAACTGTGAGACTGCGAAGATTGTCTGCAGCGTACAGCTGCGTGTTCTCAGCGCGATTTGGACCAGCGCTGCAAAAGCGATGACGATTTGCTGACAGGACTTTTGAAATCATTCTGGACCTCACATCCAAGGCACGATGTTTGAATCGGACGGTCAAGTTTGTTGTGCTACGTGTTCTGCCAACGCACAGAGTGTTGAGCATCTCGAGGGGAAGTGTCAGAAGGTCTTTCTTCTAGAACTCCGTGCTCCTGCGTGGAACCACCGAGAATTCAAAAAAAAGGCTAGGAAGCACGCTACCGCGTAGACAGATAAGTCTTAGCACCGAAAGCTCTGCAAACAGTTTGAGTTCAAGTGCTTGTGAGCAATCTCCAGCGATTAGGGAATGAAGGTCGCAGAAGGTCCTTAATCCATGTAGATTCCTGCACAATGAGTCTTTGATGCCAGGATCGCAGACAGACAGTTACGTGGAGAGCTGTGTGAGCCGGTTGCAGCCTCCAGCCCGTAGTATTCCATCTTCCCCATGGCACACTGCAGCTTCGATAGGTTGATTGCCGACGGAAGCGGTGCCGCTTAGGCAGAAAAGTGGATTGTGCAAGCGCACAGCATGCACATCTCAGATCGAAAATAGCAGAAGCAGCATGTCCTCAACATGTGCAGTCAGCCATAGTGCCGAATGGAGGACATGCCAAAGCACAGACACACACACACACCACAGGTACAGACTAGTTCAGCATTCCTATCCTCAGGGCCGTTCAAGGGTTTCGTAGCTTGCGTGATGCAGACGAACTGACGGCGCAGTCAGCCAAACTCGTAGCAAGAGTCTCTTCCAGTTGAAGCCAACTGCAATGGGCGCTGCCCGGGACTCATTCAGGAGGTTCTGGCAACTGTGGCGGTTATCAGTCCCCAGCCATTTGAGAGGCTCAGGCTGTAGCTGAGACGAGAACTTCCCCGACAGCGCAGGCTTGCCGAAGTAGTGTCAGATTTGCTGAATGTGAGAATCGTCTTCACGTGAAGCTTTGCGTGCTGTGACTGCAACCTCCGGAGGGCGGCATTCTTGCAGGGCGTGAGGCCTGCATCTTTCCGACAGGGCCAGCTGGCTCGAACCTGGCAGCGGAACTTCTGGTGAGCTCCGCCGATGTGCTTGCGTGGAACGGGAACCCTGGTCCCGTTCAACCTGTGAAACTGTGAAACTGCGTGCAGGTCGTACGAGAAACATTTAAAGAAGGTGAAGGAAGAGGCGCGGCGGCGAGCATAGCCCAGCTGCTTCGCCGAGCTTTGCAGAGGACATGGCCCCCGAGACGAAGCACACATCGCCAGATCAGCTTCGCCTTTGGTGGTCAAGCTGGCGCCTGCCTTGGGTTTCTTTGAAGACGAGTTGCGCCGGGCTGAACAACGATCGACGGATGCAGATCTTGACCTTGACCTCCAACTCTGCTGCTTTTGAGAAGATCTGACAGGCCGCGCGGGCTTTGCTTGGTTATCCCGAGGAGGGGCTGACGAAGCCCCTTGGCCTGGCGGGTCAACGACTCGTGCTGGGAATCTGAGACCTACTGCGGCTCTCCGCTGTTGAAGAGGATCGTGCCGGGCTAGCGGCTAGCATGGCTTCTGTTCTGGCGGCTGAAGGTACAGGCCGGTTCTAGCCGGTCTACAGCATGGCCCATTCTCTTGGCGAAAGACTTCGAGACGTACCCCGCGATCCACGAGCCTGAGCCCGACGGGTCCGATCATGTCCGATCCCGCCTGCACCTATATACGAGACCTTGTACTTTGGAGTTGAGGTGCCGGGGGAGATTGCTGAACCCAGCCCTGTAGCGCTGACGGCGCGAACTTTCGAAACCTTCGGCACGATCCGCTGCTATTCCCTGGAGCCCTTGGCTGGCGAGCTCCTTTCTGAGGCTGCCGCAGAACGAGGAGACAAATTTACGTGATGAGCCAGGCGGCTTACTTATACCTGATAGCATCGACTGGGCCGGGGCCGGGGGCTTTGTCGACACCGGCGCCACGGAGAATGCCCTTCAGGCCATCCTTGAGAAGACCCGGGCTCGCAGTCACACCGACTGTTCCAGTTGGGGTACGGCTTATCTTTGAGGGCATCTTCAACGGAGAACACGCAGGCCCTGAAAGGCAGCAGGTTCTTGAAGGGAGTTCCCGTCAATATCTCTTATGACCACATGTGCCTGTCGTTTATTGACGCGCAATCGAGGCTATGGACCACCGAGCTTCGGGTCGTTTGATGATTCCTGCGCACAGCTGACCGACCTGCGGCAGCGAGCTGCGACAAAGCACAACGTGATTTCACGAGCCCCGAGATGATGGAGTTTGCCGCCAGCAGAGGCGCACTGGTTGTTGGGTGTCGAAAAACGGACTATGCAGGCATGGAAGCGGACAGCAGAAAAGCTGGAGCGTGAGGATTATGATCTCACAAGCCGGGGGCATCACGCCACAGGATATTCCCGTTTCCAGTGGGCGAGCCGGCTCCCTCCAGGGGGGCACCATTGGGAAGACTCTTCTCCTGAGGGCAAAGGCGGAGGAAGCTTTTGTCAAAGCGGATTGTGCAGTGAAGCTCCCAAAGCTGCAGAACACAGTGGCCCGAGCATGCCCGAGCAACAATCACCTACGGCTACCGTCCCTGGATCCTTGGCGATGCTGTGGCGAGCCCGTGTTCGACATGCTGGCTGGACTGGTCCTCTGAGAGTTCTGGTGACTCGTGTGGAAGACAATGTGGCGGAGGACAGTCATTCGGGTCCGAACGGCGGCCCAGGACCATCCACGATGCTTTCCGCTCGCATCCTCGTTTTGTGTTCTTATGGAAAGGTGGCAAGTGGAAGCGCATTTTGAGCTGAAGGAGACGGCGCCCACACTGCCTTCAATTTCGAGTGCGCCGGCTGCGGCTGAACGACAAGCTCTCTTCTGGAAAGGCAAGCTCTTCTTAAAAACGGCAGGCTTCTTTTGACCGTCCAGGCAGTCTAGAGCCTGAACCGCCTGTCCCGGGACAACCTCGAGGTCCAGAACAGGATGTGGTCCCGCTGGTTCACAGAGGTCGCCGTCAGCTCGTTCACCAGAGTTCCCTCCACCACAGCCGACAAGGGTCTCGAAGAGGAACATGCGAGTACTGCGCCGTACTCCACGTCTGAGTCGAAGGAAAGCGATAGTTTTGAGTGAAGAACTCCAACCCGAAGGCTCTGCCTCCAAGAAACGGTGTGTGAACTGCAAGGTGCTGGACAGTGGAGACCACTTCCTGGGCTTTGCGTGTAAGATGTCCTTCCAAGACAAGGGCCTCAAGACGTTGGTGAAGAAACCCAAGAAGGCAATTGCTTGGTTGTCCCAGAAATCTCCGAGAAGTTTCGGAAAGTTATTTGGAGGCAGCTTAGCCTTGAGGAGAAGAGGAGGTTCGACGAGGCTCAAGCTGTGGGAGCGTCCAACGCTGTTCGAGAAGCGGCGGTTCGGTGTCTGACAGCTAAGATCGAGTGACCCGAACTGGGACAAAGTGATGTCCATCCGTTGGGAACTGGAAAATTGGACAACCACACAAAAGCTCGTGCTGGCGTACCATGCCCCCAGCGTCACCGACGTGGACACAGGGACGCTTGTTGTCCTCTTCGTGCTTTTGGGCTTGAGCTTCAGGGCGGCAAGGTCACCCGCCGGAACTTGGAGCCCGACCTTCGTGTGCATGCCTTACCAAAGGTGCCTGAATCATCGACCGCACGGGCAGGTATGATGCCATGACACGGAACTTCAGTTCGCTTCAAGGTCT
The DNA here is from genome assembly GCA_003297005.1 of Symbiodinium sp. clade A Y106. NCBI lineage: Eukaryota > Dinophyceae > Suessiales > Symbiodiniaceae > Symbiodinium > Symbiodinium sp. clade A. Next base: position 19,750 of record BGNK01004248.1, read on the forward strand.
TCGGTCTTTAAGGGCTGGCTTTAAACTCACTGTGTCGCACCACCATACACACCAAGCTTCGCTGGGCCAGCGTCGGCACATGGCCTGCACCTTTTGCTCGAAGAAGGGCTCCTGGAGTTCCTGACCAAAGGTCAAGGATGGAGCATCATGTACGATCCCATCCTTACCGCATCTTGCCGCTGAGAAGAAGCTTCAGAGGGCGAAGCTACAGCAGCGTCTCAAGTCTTAAGTAGAGGCTTTTCTAGTCAAGCTGCCCAACTTCACTTATGAAGGCAGGTTCCCATGTTTTGGTGATGTTGAAGCTGTTGAACCGTATGTAAACGATTTAGATGCGCAAAACCTCAGCGAAATGTTATAGATGAGAATATAGTCTTCATGTGAGGTTTGGCATTCTGTGATTGTCACCTCCGCATGGCAGGATCTCTCGGTACTGACCCGAAGTTAGAAAACCATTTTCCGTATCTGCATCTTTCAGACAGGGCTTGCTGGTTCGAGCAGTGAAGATGCTTGGCCCGCCACGCCGTCGATCGTTTTTCTAGCTATAAATCTCCAGTCAATGAGACAAGCGAAAGTTCTGATACGCAACACCCGTCTAGGTGCAGGCTTCACAATTCCAGTCATGTGCTTGTTCCGTGCAAGTGGACGTTTGCGGGACGTGCGGTCAGAGGTAGATCTAGCAATGCTGGACTCCAGCGTGCTGTGTCAATGGAGGTGCCGATGCCTACTCGGCTTTGCCGTCAACTGTGCTGCGAAACTTCCGGTGAAGATGCAGAGCTCCAAGATGCTCCAAGTTACAGTGCAAGTTTAGGTAGCCTAGTCATGTGCGATGTGTGCATCACGAAATGCAGATCATCGAACTTTTCGACACGACTGCGAAGTCGACCATGGAGGAGCACTGCTAATCATCCAAAACTTTTTGCAGCACTCGAATACATGTCAGGACCCATCGTCCAGCACCCTCATGCTGCAACCGTCCTATCAGAGGTGCGGGCACTCCAAAGCTAATTAGTTGCATCCCGGGACCCGCACGTGCCGCTCCGGTCCGAGATTTGGACAAACCGGGTCAGCCGCGCCCCCAGGCTTGTGTAGCAGGACGGAGAGGCGAGAGCGCTCCGGCCGATGATGCAAAGATGTCAACGATGCGCAAGGTCCAGGCAAAGCTTTCCAAGAAGTCTAGCGGTGAAACCGCCAACAACAAAACACGGAATTTTGAGGAAGTCTTCTACCTTCTTCTACTGCAAACTACCAATAAATAGTCGCGACCCCGAACAAACCATGTTGATCCATGTTGCCCACACCCAGCAAGATGCTGCACCAGAGGGGATAGGGACGGCGCCTTTCTGACACAACACATAGATGGCCTGAGAGCGTGTTGGAGCAGACGTTTCCGAGTGAGGTCGTTTACGATATGCTTCTAAAGAAGCAGTATGCCTATCTTGTTCGGACAGCTGTTCAGGACAGGCTAGGACTTTGCATCGGAGTGCTCCATGGTACATCTCTGGTACATCTGCACAGGCTCCAAGTCAAAAAGAGAGGGGTAGACCGGTTCAGCCAGTCTGTGAGCAATAGAGGCCGTCGCGAAGTTATTAATTACTTTGGGTGCCGTGTGGAGGAAAGCAACGCACTTCTTGCGAGTGATCATCGCAAGACTCCTGCAGGGCCGCGGGTTGGCCAGAGCACTTTGAGCGCGAGCACTGCGCTTGGATGGAGATGCCAAAATAAGAGGCCGAGAGGCCACCGCACCTCCATCTGCAGGTAGCTGACCTCTTGACTTCAAAGGTTGGACGAGCTCCGCATGCTGGGAGTCCTCGGTTTCGAGCTCCGAGGCGCTTCGGCGCGCTTCGGCTGCTTGCAGATTTTCGCACCTGCAGCAGTTCATTTGGCATCATGTCATGGCATGGCCATATGCACCTTCGCTACGATGGCTCCGGGAGCTGCACATGGGAGTAGCTTCCAGGCAGCCAGACTTCACCGAAACCCGCTGCTGTTTTTCAATTTAATTTGCACAACTGCGCCCGGGCATAATGGAGCAAATGTCCCGTGGCCACTTGCCATACCTAGCTGCCCTCCACCCCATGTGAGCAATGGGCAAAAAACACGGAAAAGCGAAGCAGTGCCTTGGCTCACATGGGCACTTCAATTTTGTAGTGTGATTGGCCCGCAGATGGCATCCAAGGATTGTCCGGAAGAGCAAAGATGATGAGCCTGGTTCACCGCCAGCCGCCTTTGCAGTCGAAGCTCCAAAGCCAACGCTTCTCGGCTTCCGATGGTAACTCGAGCAGTGAGTTTGTGTGCAGCATCAATGGGCCGTTTTGACTTCGGTGCCGGAGCAGGCTCAACAAGCGCGGTTCCAAGCGAAAGGGAAAGGCTTTGGCAACCCAGGTTGCGAAACCACCAGAGGTCGGCCAGCCTGCGAGACGATGCGGAGGTCCACAGTTTTTTTTTTCGTGTGCTTTATGACCCGAAAGGAAGCCGCAAGTGGCCGATCAGAGTCCATCGACGACATTTTCTCCAAGGCAAAGTCAAAGGCTGCGTCCGCCGCACAGCCAGAAGGAGGCAGCTGCCAATCCAATGAAAGGGGCAAAACATCACCAATGGTTCCAACTTGCTGCAAGCCCATCGCAGATGCAGGCAGCAAGCGGCGGGCCCAAACGGGTGATGGGCAAAAGCAGATTGAAGTCAAGAAGCCCAAGCGCGGTTCTCTAGAAGATCCCTTTGGACGGCAGGGTGCTCGAACCACGGTTGATAAGAAGATAGGCCTTGTCTTGCATCGGCTTCACTGAGGTAAGACTTGCAACATCACACCTTTGCTCCGCTCGGAAAGCAAACAACATGGACTGATTTTGGAGTTTACTTGCATTCTCAGGTCTAGCGACTGGACAGATGACGGTCTCGGTGGCATCTACAACCAAGAAGGGTGGACTGGGAGGCGAACCAAGGATAAGTTGCGCATATTCAAGGCGCATCTGATCAAGGTGGGAGAAGGCGGTGGCACGCCTCAGTGTCCATTCGACGCTCAGAAGCAAATTTTCTAGCTGCTAGCCGAGCTCTGAATCGCGTTAAAATCTAATTACTCGATCTACTAGTAGCTGAATCTCAGTTGTGACATGTGAGTCTGTGCCGATCCTCAGAATATCTGAGGACTGCTCTTGCTGCTACTAGTCCCTGACAGCGCTGGTTCTCCCAGTGTGGCATGCGGTTAAAAAGCTTTCTTGCGCACATGCCACACTGTGAGGCTGCCTGTTACAGTTAGAACATGCAGTCAGGTTTTGGCCCACGGTGTGCGTCTCAGACTGCCAGATCTCTTTGCAGATTCGCCACGGATTCGGTACTCTTGATGAGAGAGTGTAAGGACAGAGCCGAATGCCATGACCCTCCCAAACTCATATCAAAGACCTGCAAAACCCTTTGGCTGTGTATTGGACGGCCGGCTTTTCTAGTCAAAGTCGTGGGTTTCGTGTCAAAGCCCGAAAGCTGTCGGAAGCTCGCAGTCGTAGTCATGCTGCTGTGCACCTCAGCCGTGTGCGAGGTGCTTGAAACTCTCAGATGTTCGTGGAGTTCCTTCAAGCGCACTCACGAAAGCTAGCTCTGTGGAGCTTGCGGGAGTTGTCGTTTATCACTTAGGTAGTAGAGAAATTGCGCGCACGACCTTATCTGGTCCGCTCACAATGCTTAATAGTTAAGCGGGGTGCGGGGCGGGCGGCCATGCCACCGCGCAAAGTGGAAGCGACGGCTGTGGCAAACCGATTTGGGACGCAACGCGCCCTCCCAGGCCCCCTCATCAGTTCCGTTCTGGAGCTGTCTACACTGGTCCTTGTCTCAAGAGCCGTAAACGTGCCATACCTGTTTCGAACCTTTATTCGCCCTTGGACCTGCCAAGGCCAGTGGTGTGGTAATCAGCGCCACGGCTTCGGACGGCAAGTGTGGCCAGACACCTACTGAAATAGCATCCAGAATCCAGTGCGCATTCCATTGATGTTCAAGTAGTCAGGCCAGATGGGGCGCAGTACGAGGGCTGCTGGCCGGATCGATGGCAGACCCACTTCAGAATGTCGCTCGAAGGGGAGCCTGCCAGGTCCAACAGCAGCGCGTGCGGGTTCGTAGCTTAGTGTGGCCCACGCCTGCAGCATTCGGCTGTTAAGTCGGGCACGAACGAGGCTTGGTCGATTCAAGTTTCCCGACGGTTCTGCCCGATTCTTAACCTGTGCACAACCCTCCAGGTCTGATAGAATCTGAAAGAAGCTTAGCAGCTTAGGTGTACCTGGGACACTGGCGCGGAAATCGCTTCCACGGCCTGCAGCATACATCAAAGCTTCCTGAGTTATTGCCTGTCAGCTTTGTAAAGCTCCACCTGTCGGCTAAGTAGATTGGCAGGCTTGGGAGCACACTACCTTGCCGATGGTTCCTCGTATCATGGTCAGTGGGCGCGGGCCTATGGAGTCGAAGCAACTACGAAGGAAATCCGGTGCCCAAAAACTGGTAGCTGGTAGCTATGTAACTAATCAATGGCACCGGCAAATACGAAGAGGACGGTCAGCGAATATGCAGATGCAGAGCGCGAAGAAGCCTACCGGAGTCGGTGCAACCAGATCAACTTACGTATACGTGTTGCGAGAAGCTGCTGCTGGCAGGCCGCCGGTGGCCGGACAGGCTTCAGTTTAAATTCAAGCACCGGCACAGGATCCAAACCATGACCCAAAAGTCGTACTTTATTGTTGTTGTTATTTCATTTTTTCTCGCCTGGCTGCAGCTCTGATCATCAAGAACAAGTCTGTCCGTGCAAGGCACAGCTTTCGTGACTGCATGGGGTTAAGCATGTGGTCGGCTTCCAGACGTGCTGAATCACAGAGCATCACAGAGTTTTAATCGCTGACGAGCAAATTGCCGGAACGATAGATAGATTTCCGACAGAGGCATCGGTTTGGTTCCGAAATCAGGTCTGGCAAGGTAGGAGGGAGACCTGTTCGAGATCGGACACACTAAACCAGATGTTTCACGCCTAGGGTGGGCCATGAGTCCAGGACATGCCTACACGACCGGACGCACAGACCACATCCCTCGGGAACGGAGGGTGCCTTACCTGTAAGAAGAAGATCCCAAGCAGTTTATGGTAGCTTACACGCCCGGGACCAGCTGCCAGCAGGGTCTTGGTGGTCCTCATCTTGGTCATCATATTGCTTGTCTTGTGGCAGCGGTGGGTGTCCAATTGTTGTGTAGTTGCTCTTGCTGATGGTGGTGACCAGTGGTGGTGGTGATGGCGGCGGGGGTGGTGGTGGTGGTGGTGGTGGTGGCGGTGGCGGNAGTAACAACCGCTAACGGCGAACGCCGGCAGCACTCGGCTCCGACCGACGTTCGGTTTAAGCTTTTCTGATAGCATCCTCTAACCGACGCCATGTCGGCGGAGCAGATCCCAACCAAGGCAGCGCCGGCGGCTCGCAAAGCACCGCCACAGGTGCCGACGGTCCCGACGGCGGGCCAACCCGGCACGGCAGAACAGAGAGCGGCGGCTCAGGACACTGGGGCCACATCGCCGACGAGCTCGGTGGCACCGACGGAGATTGTGCTTGAGGCGGCCTCGACGCTCCTGTTCGGCATGGATAACTTCAACAACGGCGACCCGCAGTTTGATCCTCGGGCCTCGACGACATCGGCGGCCGAGGGAACAGGCCGACGAGGCAGATCCAGAAGAGGCCGGCGAGCGGCCGGCCACGTCCCAGGACCCACCGCCGCCGGAGCCGACGATGGATGCGCCGCCCGCTTTTCGGCGGCCTCTGGTGGCGGCGCCGGTGCCGTGGACCTCGACACCTCCAAGCCCGAGGGCCGGGGCGGCGGCGGCCGAGCGTCCGATCAGGAGCAGCTTCCCGCCGGCCCGCATGCCGACGGAGCCGGCCCAGGCACCCGACCCATGGGACATGTCGGCGAGCAGTCAGGCCGGCATGGCCGACGATCGGTCGGCACTGACCGCGACAGCTCGGTGAGACCGGCGGCGGGAGCCGACGACGGTCTGTGACGACCTACAGGAACCGGCTCTCCGACGTCCAGATCGCGGCGATAGAGAGGGACATGACCGACGATTATCGGCAGCACAAACGCGCCATGCACAAAGCCGGCGCCCGAGCCTCCTCAGCCGACAACCCCGGCGCGGTCCGGCACCTGCGCAACCTGGAAGACCATATGTGACTTAAACGGCTGCGATCTTACTTTTTGAATCATTTATATCCAGCATTGAATCATATAAGCCTTAAGCAACATGTCCTGTTCTGGGTATCGAAAACAGCTCTTACTGACAGGTTCTGCCAGTGACGATGCAGATCAGCCTGCAAGTAGACTTGACCAAGCATACCACCTTAAGCTAGCCATG